>SSNR01000242.1:308116-320322 GCA_006937965.1 Callopanchax toddi | reverse complement strand
ACTGCATTCTGGATCGTCACTGTTGGGGGTCGGATGAGACGGTGGAGGTGAGGTTTCCCCCTCGGTCAGGATCAGACGGCTGCGGGGGTCGAGGACCGCCGAATGCCACAGGTGTCGTCCGTAGATACGAAGTTAGATAACCCATCTCTAGCAGGGAGCATCTAGGCCTGGCCTTCCCATCACAGAGCGTCAGACTGAAGGTGTCTGACCTCAGAGGGAAGCTGGTTTCATCGGCTCAGACGGGCTGGGGTACCGTCTCAGGGGTGAGCCGGCAGCTAGCGTTAGCTGTGTAGAGGTTGACAGCTGAGAGGAGAGGTCTGGTCAGCGTCAGACCAGAACCACCCTCCTTTTCTCTTAGCTTGTTCAGCTTGTTTCTCATTGAACTGAACTGACTCTCTAGCTTCCGGGGTCGGAAGTTAAGGGAATCTAAAAGGGACGTGGGCCAATGAGGAGTTATTAATGTCACGTGACTCAGACCGCTAACTCTTATTGGTTGTAGTAATGAGTGACGTGGTTGTCATAACCTTATATCAGTATGTATGTGAAATAATACTGAAGCAGATCAACATTCATTAATGCTGGAAGAAAATGCATTAATCATTTAAGACATTTCTGTAACAGATTAAAGTGTCATTTTAGGAAGAGACACCAAGAGTCTTTATTATTATTATTATTATTATTATTATTATTATTATTATTATTATTAGAGTCCGGTGGATTCTTCCGATACGACCGTGACCTTGGAGGAATGTTGATTCAGGTTAAAACATAATAACAGAGTCATTTTATTCCAAGTTATTGGGAAAAAAGATGGTTATTATTTGTGATGATCTAGAGGTCAAAGTTCAGAGGTAGTAACGCATTTGGGTTCGTTACACAGTTTATCATGAGAATGTTTTAGAAGGAATTAAAAGTTGGTATGTTGGACAGTCGGACTGAGGATTGATGTTTTTAAGAGTCCCACTGCCGAAACAATAAAGCTCTTCTAGATTTAGAGACTCCGACTGCTTTGAGTGATGTCACCAGTGGGTGTGGTCCTCATTTTAGATTAATAACTTTTAGCACGCTACTTCAGAATGACCCTGAGGACCCTTAAACATGAAAGTCCAAATGAACATTTGTACCAGTCCGAAGTTCATCCCTGAAGGATTTTAGAGATACGATGCTCTGAGGCGACAGATAAATTCACAACACACTTCAGAAAAACAGAACATGACACAGAGCAACAGAAACAGAATTCTCAAGTAGACACAGCCATGATTTAAACATAACTCAAGTTTCCACTGAAGACTTTAAAATCTGAGGACTCTCAGTTCACATCACTGATCTGTGTGCTCTGATCAGGATCTACGAATCAGCTGCTGCTACATGTTAACCAAAACCAGAGCTCAAGCATCATCTTCTAAATCTGATTATACTGCTACAAGTTTTAGATTAAAAATCTAATCACCAACAACACGCATCAAATATTATATAATAAAGAATAACACTTAATGACATCTTTAAGAAACAAAAATTACAACAAAGCATGTTGTTTCTTTAACCATTTAACTTCCACACCAAGAAAAAGGAAACAAAAAGTTCTATCTTTTGTATTACTGCACGTATTCATTTGGGGTACTTTGCTTAAAATCCTGAACAATGATGGACATTTAATGTGTGAATTTTTATAGTTTTGAAAGTGCCTGAATTTCTATTGATGTTCAAAAAATTCTTCAATCTTAATACAATCCTTGAAACTGGAAGTTTTATCTCTAGGCTGTAACAGTTAATTTCAACGGACAAGGAAGCAGTGGCGGCCCGTCAATAGGGGGCGGTAGGGCGCTGCCCCACCAGTCTCAAAGGAGGAGGAAGAAGAAGACAACTGGAATCATAAAGTAGTGTTAAAAGAACCATGAAAATTAAACTAAACAATCTACCCATTATACATACTAGAAGTTCTGTGTATAATCTGCATTTAGGTGTAGTTTTAAAATGTTCTCTCACTATTTTTTACAGGACCAAAAGGTCGTGTGATGTACTTCCTGTTTGTTTGGAGTCTTCTGCGCATGTCTCAGGTGCACGGATCTTTAGCAATAGACCTACCTTTGTTTTCAATAACTGGAGGCTGTGCACTGAAACCCCCCTTCAATGCAAAGTAACGGAGAGCCATGGGGCGCTGAATTTAGCGACCAAAGGGACCGGAGTCTCAGCTCAGATCAGGAAGTTGACCCGGAAATTCTTGCTCATGGTGTTTTCATGGAGGCAACAAAATGGATATTTATTCAAATAATCCTTCTTGGCAGCTTGTGACAAAAAGCCGATTGATTCTATGGGTCCTGATTTAATCAACTCGACGGTGAGTGACTTCGCTTGTTTTTTCTTTCCTTTTATTACCAATGTGTCTGTCCCGGACTTTCCCTATTGAAAACACCTATCAGCAAATGGCAGAGACGTTTTGATGAGTGAATTTATACCTAAGATAGATTTATACCTAAGATAAGGTGGTTCGGGCATCTTGTTAGGACGCCCCCTGGACGCCTCCCCAGGGAGGTGTTTCAGGCATGTCCTGCCGGCAGGAGGCCCCCGGGTCGACCCAGGACACGCTGGAGGAAATCTATCTCTGGTTTGGCCCTGGAGCGCCTTGGGATCCTGCTGGAGGAGCTGGTAGAAGTGGCTGGGGAGAAGACTGTCTGGAACTCCCTAATTGGGATGCTGCCCCCGCGACCTGGATAAGCGGAAGAAGACAAGACGAATTTATACCTTAAATAGTGACATGTCTTTGTTATCATTTTGGCTGAATGTTAGAGGAAGACTTATACTGTTGATTGAATACCTTGGTTCATGTAGTTTAGCCCATTCTGAGGAGTTTTTTTGTTACTTTTCCTTAATATGTCATGGCCGCCTATGGGAGTTTTGTATGAGTGTCCTAAAATCGTAATTTAGCTTATTTTGATGGGACATATCAGTGGATTTGACTCTGACATCTGTCCCTCAGATGGACCCCTGTCCCTCAGATGGACCCCTGTCTCTCAGATGGACCCCTGTCCCTCAAATGGACCCCTGTCTCTCAGATGGAACCCTGTCTCTCAGATGGACCCCTGTCTCTCAGATGAACCCCTGTCCCTCAGATGGAACCCTGTCTCTCAGATGGACCCCTGTCCCTCAGATGGACCCCTGTCTCTCAGATGGACCCCTGTCCCTCAAATGGACCCCTGTCTCTCAGATGGAACCCTGTCTCTCAGATGGACCCCTGTCCCTCAGATGGACCCCTGTCTCTCAGATGGACCCCTGTCTCTCAGATGGACCCCTGTCCCTCAGATGGACCCCTGTCCCTCAGATGGACCCCTGTCTCTCAGATGGACCCCTGTCCCTCAGATAGACATCTGTCCCTGAGATGGACCCCTGTCCCTCAGATGGACCCCTACAATATTGTAGGAAAATATTACAATGTACAAAGCTAATAAAATACCTGACCAAATGTTTAAAAAAACAGTAAATCTAATTTAAAAGGAACTGAAATCTTTAAAAAAGAAAGATTTAGAACCAAAGAGAAGGAATTGAATATTTTTGTAAACGGAGTAAAATTATGAAAAAACAACAAGGCTGAAGTCTGAAACGACTAATACAAAATTAAACTAAAACTAAAATCTGAATAAAAATACCTCTTTTAGTGAACATGTCGCTTCTATTAAATGAATCTCTGCTGCAGCTTGAAGTTTTTCTGAATGATTTGGTGACGGAGCAGCAGCAGCTGATAGCTCTGTGTTAGCTTAGCATCCTCAGCAGGAGGCTGTTAGCTTAGCGTCCTCAGCAGGAGGCTGTTAGCTTAGCATCCTCAGCAGGAGGCTGTTAGCTTAGCATCCTCAGCAGGAGACGTTCTCATGTTTCAGTAAGAAAGAAAAGTTCCAGGCTCTCCCTGATGAACAGCTCATTTGAATGGTGCAGGTCATTTTTCTTGGGTCGTAAACACCTGCTGAGTTTCCGGGCTCTCTGATCATTCTGATTAGGGCAGGTTGTATCCTTACGGGTTGATAAATGAACTGGAATAGGTAAATGTTCAGGTTTGACAGCAGGGGGGGACAGGGTGGTGTGAGCGAAGGCAGACGAAGGTGTAGACAACTGGGATTTAAACAGTCATGTCTGTGTAGAGGAGTCTACCTAGATATACATCTATGAGACTGCACAGCGTACTTGGTGCTAGCTGTTAGCATGTGTGAGCCATGTCCATTTAGGTGAACACCATCTCACCTAAAAAAGGAAAAACGCTCCCAAAATGAGGGAGGCGGTGCCTTTCACGGTGGATTTTATGAAATATTGACAGCTTTGGGGACGCAGTGATTGGCTTGAGGGCCATAAATAGGCTTGCAGGCCGGGGAGCTGCCTATTGAGTATCTATGCTGCATTGTGATGACAGACGCCAGACGGGAAACATCGTTTGATCTACATCAGTCATTCTCAAACTGTGGTACGCGAGCGCCCCCTGGTGGTACGCAGAGGACCCAACCCTTTTGTTTTTAATGAAATATTGGTGACTAAAATAGTGAACATTTTTTTTAAATTAAGCGTTTGTAACGGGAGGTGGCCTAACTTGTGTATTTTTTCACCACTATTAAAGTATTTTTAGTAGGGCCGGGACTTTAGCGCGTTAATAACGCTTGATTAATTTGAAAGACGTAACGCGTTAAAAAAATTAACGTAATTAACGCAACTTGTGTTTGAAGCAAGGCGGAGCGCTTGTCAGCCTGATTTCCTGCTGCCCAGACTCAGACAGCTCCCAGCCCGTGTCAATATCCTCCCTTTATCATTCGTATGGGTCCAGCCCACCTTACCTGCTTCTTCGGATGTCATCAGTTCACCGGTCTGCCCGGTCGCGGAACTCTCCGCTCTTTTCACCGTGAAAACCAAAAGTAATCGGCGGTGAAACTGGACGGTCTCTAGCCTTTAGGTTTATTCCTGCTCCTTTCTCGCCGTACGGTCCGGTTCAGTTCAGTTCAGCACTGAGCGGGTGTTACGGCTCCAGTCCCGGTCTGACACCGAGGTCCGAGTGGAGGTTTCAGTTCGGCTCGGTACGAGAAACCCAGACCCTACCCCTATCTGAAAAGTAAAACCAGTACCGGACCGAGGCGATCCCATTCCCAGTCTTTAAACAACAGAGACCTGAGTGACCCGGACCCCTCATTGAAAACGAGGCAGACCGTGGGTCAGTTTGAACACTGCAAAAAATGATTCTCTCATAGTGTTTCCACATGTTGGAAATCTTTTATTACTATTTTAAAACAACACCCTTCTGAAACTGTACATAAAATAAACAAATAGATTCATAAAGTACTGTATTTAGGGTCTGTCCAGTTTTAGTCAGGAATTTTTGCTTTTCAACTGTTTGGAACTGAAATGCAATTTAAATGCATTTTTTCATCAATTATAAAAGCTTTAAAAATGATTTATAAAACATTTTGGCGTATTTCATGGATGGACATTGTAAACTACATGTAATTTCTTTTTTCTGAAAAGAAGCGATTAATTTTTAATGCAATTAATTGCGATTAATTTTTAAATGCGATTAACTGCGATTAATTTAGTTCAGATTTGCGATTAATTAGTTAATTTATTTTAATCGATTCCCGGCCCTAATTTTTAGGCCTTCTGACCGCGCAGAGCGGATTAAAATCCCAGCGAGCAGCAGCTGTGTGTAATGACGGGATATCGCCTCGCCTTTTTCCGCTTATCTAGGTCCGGGTAGCGGGCCGGGAGCCCAGACCCCCCCACTCCCCAGCCTCCTCCTCCACCACCCAACTTGTCCAAACCGCCTCAACTGGTTCTAGATCAGCGGTTCTACTCCGAGTCTCCAAACTCCGAATGTCCGAACTCATCCTATCTCTAATAATCCCGGCCGCCCTGCAGAGGAAACTCATTTCAGCCGCTTGTATCCGCGATCTCGTTCTTTCAGTCATTAGCAAAGGCCCTGCGCCAGTGGGAGAGGGAAGAGGGGCGTTTTACACACATTGGGGTGCAGCCGGTCGGTGTTTGAGCGGGGGGTGGGTGGATTGTCACCGAGGTGGTGCGCTTCCATCGGTCCGCGGCGCGCCCGGCCCAACTAATGAGCGCTCCTCTACCGTGGAGCGCAGCGGGACTAGAGCTGCGCACATAACGCACTTGGGTTCGGACCTGATCCTTCAAGCTGATCAATACATCCATTACATTTATTTTATTCCGCCTTTCTGACCAAAATGAACCACATTGAGTTTCCTGATCTGTTTGAAAACAGCTGATCTACGGGTTGCCGTGGTAACGAGGCGGCGTGGGGTGCGTGACAGCTGGAGGAGAGAGAGTGCAGACCCAGAAAACTACTTGATGTTTGTTTTTTTGTAACACGCGACAGCTGACAGTCTTCTGTTAGTAAATAAAACTCAGAGATTTGGAAAAACTGACTTTTTGTGTGAAAGACCATTACAATATTGTTAAAATGGATGAAAAGTAAATAATGTTGAAAATGTCATTATCATATTTTTTTTATTAATAAGTGACAGATAAAAATGGATTATGACTGGATTTTTTTGTACCCTGTCGGTCAAATTATGAAAATGTCTAGCGAGACCTCTGATTCCAGTTAAAAACAGTCATTATTTAAAGGCCCAACATCATGGTGGTACTTGAAGATCCTACATAGGTTTTAGGTGGTACTCGGGTCAAAAAGTTTGAGAACCACTGGTCTACATGAATGATCACTCTTTTGACTGAAGTCAGGATGGAGAAGAGTAGACCTGGAAGTTTCTCTAGAATATCTTGATTGGTGGTTGATGGAAAAACACTTTGTGATGATGTTGAAAAAGCATACATTCCTGAATATTGAGTCACCAACAAGCAAAGTGGCTGGGGAAAAGAGTGGACGAGGTGAAAAGGATTCTGGGTTAAATGTAGAAGATTCTAGGTTAGCGTTCCTGCTGGGTCGAGGAACTGAGGGCTGGAGGTGAAGGGGCTCTGCTCCAGAGCCAGGCCAGGAGGTCCAGCGGAGTGCTGACACTCAGCTTCCTTCAGTATTTTGTGTCAGAGGAAGTTGAGTTCAGGAGGGAGGAGACATGGAGGCTGCTTCTTACAAACTACAGGCTCCAGACAGATGGCGTTGGTCATCCGTGGTGGTCAAATGGGAGGAAGGTGTTTGGAGACAACAGCTGGTTCTTTCTCAGCCAGTACAGAGAAGCAGTTAGAAAGGCTGAGGTCAGGTGGGGCGTATGGGATAAACAGGGTTCTCCTACAGCAGGGGTAGGCAACCCTGTCCTCGAGTGCCACTATCCAGCATATTTCTGTTGTTTCTCTGCTTCAACTGTTCAGCAGGTCATCAGTTTCTTTAGAAGCCTGTTAATCACCCACTGATTCAGATCAGGTGTGTTTGTGCAGAACAACACCTAAAACATGCAGGACAGTGGCACTCAAGGACCAGGCTGCCTTCCCCCGTTCTACAGTCATGTACCACAATCTCTGACATAGATTTATCCTTTATTGATCCCCTTGGGGGGGAAATTCATCTCTGCATTTGACCCATCCTCATTGTTTGAGGAGCAGTGGGCTGCCATCTTAGAATGGCGCATGGAAAGCAGTTGTTGGGGGGTTCAGTATCTTGCCCAAGGATACTTCAACACATGGCCAGGCCGGGGTTTGAACCCATCTTTCTGTCAGGGGAGGCGATCTCTCTTGTCACTGCGCCACGGTCGCCTCACAAGAATCCTGGTCTGGAGTGGAGCTGGAAGTCTTCCATGATAAAGGATCCCAAGCAACAGTGTCCTGGAGCAAAGGGTCTCTGGATGTCTCATTTTCATGTTGGTTAACAATCACCTTGGTCAGTGAAGGGAAAGATTTTAAAATCTTTTCAGCAGCAGTTCCCTCTTTTGCAGTTCAATCAAGAGATGTTGTAGGGAAATGGACATGTTTTTCATCACCTCCCCTCCAAGCGTGTACTCTTTTCAAAAAGGGGGCTCATCACTGCACATAAATGGAGCCCGCAGGCACCTGTTTCCTGTTTTTGTTATATGTTGTTTGTCTAAATCTTGGAAACAGCTGTACTGAAACTGCAGTTTTATTGTATCAGGACACTGATACAATGACAATAAAAGCTCTTCTTGTTCTTCTTCTTCTCCATGCAGAAAAGGGCTGCCTCTGTCCCTGCTGCTCATGTTGCTGCCCGCTGTTGCCTGAGGGTTTGGAGGAGGGCCAGGGCTGCCCTTTGCAGGACTTCTGCTGTCTTTACCCACTCTGCCAATCGTCGTCAGGCCCCCCGGTACCTCCCTGGACAGTAGGTTTGTCTTTCCACCAAGGACCTGCCTCTCAGAGTTGAGATTTGCAAGTTGTCTTTTAGGTTTGTGGGTCCCTTTCCTGTGGCCAAGATAATTACTCCTGTGGCTGTTTTCTATGGTTGCCCCATGTCATGAGGGTCCACCCTACCTTCCATTTGTCCCGGAATAAACCCGCTGCCTCCTCCAGGTTTTGTCTTCCTGCAGCTCCCATGCCACCTGCTCAGCTCATCATTGGGCTCCTGCGTTGACTGTGCACGTCTCCTTTGGTCCATGCACTGGGGTTATGGTGTTCAGTACCTTGTGGACTGGGCCGGTTATGGCCCTGAGGAGCGGTCTTTAGTGCCCTCCCTTTTCATCCTGAACTGAGGTCTCTTCTGTGATTTCCGTCGTAGACATCCTGATCAGCCTTGAGAGACATCTGGTGCCCCTCCTTGTGGCGGGGGTAATGTCATGATTCCCCGGTGTCTGTCATGTCTCACGTCCTGTCCCTGCTCTTGCTCTCCACCCCTCCCACACCTGATCATTGATCATTGTTTCCACCTGTCCCTCTTCCTATTGTAACTCCAGTTCTGCATCCATTCTTTGCTAACTCATTTGTTGTTGTTGACCACTCAGCCTTTGAGCGTTCCACAGTCTGACCATAGTTCTTGTGCCTGACCCTTGTTTTTGTCTTTTGACCACCGCCTCTTCCTGCTCTCTGCTGGACCTCATTTGGACTCTTCTGGTTCTGACCCTCCTTCTGCTCCTCAACCTCTGCTATCGCCCACGGATTCTGGATATATCTTTGCCTTCCACGTTACCATGCCGGACCGCTCCCCCTATTCTGCCTTATTGGATCAGGGACTCTACCTTCATCTCCTGTGGTGAGACTCATGCTCATTGTTTACTCACCTCCTCATCTGTTTTGCCTCACAGCCGTCCTCCTGATGGACATCCTGCTGATTCGGATCCTGATAGTCCATCTTCATTCGCCTTTTTAAATAAAGACTATTTTTTATTTACTATTTATTTATTTGGGTCTGAGTCATACAGAGTCATTACAAAAACTACTGTCTCTTATTTGAACCAATACAGGTTATAACTGTAGTCCATGTGCATATAATTATTTCATTGAGGTTCTCAAGGGAGAACATGGCACTGGTGATCGGTAAGCAGACCCTCACCATAAGCAGGAGGGGGTGGGGTGCAGCTCACGGGCATTGCAGGTATTTGCATAGCAGCGGTCTGACTCTCCCCCCCCTCCCCCTGGACGGAGATTCAGGGCTTCTGGACCTGGCTGTTGTCGTCCTTTGACAATTCTGTGTCTAGAGTCTGCAGCTTCCCCAGTCTGAGCGTTCCTTCACCACTCCTGCAGTTTGCACAATGTGTGATCGCTGCAGCGAGGTCAAGGTCCACAGAGGGCATGGCACGTTAAGGCGGGTGGGTCCTTTATGCACACACGATATCTGGCATCTCGCGGACTGGCGGCCATTTATGTGCAACCCTGAATATAACAGTAAATAAATGAAACAGCCTTGTTTCACTTGTAGCTCCTCTACCAGGGGGCAGCAGACATGTATAAGACTGGCAGGTTTTGATGAAAGTACTAATCCTAATACTCCATCTGGTGGCTATAAGGCTAACTACTGATAGTAATCTAGGAAGTATTAAGAGACCAGAGATAAAATATGGACTGCCAGGTGGTTTACCTGCCAGTTAAAGGCTTATTGTCCTCATAGAATTCTAAGATTATTGTTTTGTAAACAAAAAGGAAGCATAATGGTTAATAAAATAACAAGCTAATCACTGACAGCAAGGCAGAGGCCTGAGGGTGAAGGTGGTGAATCATCTGAAACGTCATGCTAACCTCTTCACTAAGAACAAGAAGAGGACTCATAGGAGCTCACAACACTACTCCAGTCATTTACTACATGGTGACACACACACACACACACACACACACACACACACACACACACACACACACACACACACACACACACACACACACACAATACTATGCATAACATGTTGGCCTGGCTGAGAGTAAGAGAGAGACTGGAATATTCATGAACAACATCCATCCATCCATTTTCTGTAGCCGCTTATTCCTCCACAGAGGGTCGCGGGGCAGCTGGTGCCTATCTCCAGCGGTCAAGGGGCGAGAGGCGGGGGACACCCTGGACAGGTCGCCAGTCCATCGCAGGGCCACACAGAGACGAACGAGACAAACAACCACACACCCACTCACACCTAGGGACAATTTACCAGCCCAATTAGCCTGACAGTCATGTCTTTGGACTGTGGGAGGAAACCGGAGTACCCGGAGAAAACCCACGCACGCACGGGGAGAACATGCAAACTCCACGCAGAGAGGCCGCAGAGCCGGGACGCGAACCCACGACCTCCTTGCTGCGAGGCAACAGTGCTAACCAACTGCGCCACCATGCAGCCTTCATGAACAACATTCATTAGAAATATAATTATGGCAAAACCCCAGAAGTAGTTTATAGTAACTTGTGTTTTTTTGTTGATCAACATGATTATTCCACAAGACAAAGAATCAGGGACGATGTGTGTTACCAGTGTGCAGAACCAATCAAATGCAGAAAACAGTGTTCTGTATTTAGATATTTTGTTTTAGATTCTTAATATATGTATCATGGTATTATGTTTGGGCTTTTGAATATTGAATTTTTTCTGAATCTTATGTGGGGTGTTGTGTGTGTGTGTGTGTGTGTGAGTGTGTGTGTGTGAGTGAGAATGATTTATGTGTGCACTAGGGGTTGAAAGACTTATTATTTTTACAAGTCGACTACAAAGTAATAAAAGTCGCGTCGACTTCGACTAATCTCTGATGACGTCATACATACGGCGTATACAGGACGGCTTTATAAAACTTGACAGGCTTTATTGCAAAAACGTATTTTAATACTGACAAACAGCTGAGAGAGAGCAGCTGTTTTAGGAGCACTTTGGTTTTAATATAAAGTCTTTAGACTAAAATGCTGATTAGTTTTAGTCACATTTTAGTCAGGTTTATATGCAAACAGTTTTAATCTGATTAAAACTACAGTTTTAGTCAGATTGTGGTCTATTGTTCGGCCATAATCATAACAAAGACATTCACTATTTAATGAATAAAATCACTCAAAGCTTGATAGCCGAGCCATTAGCTCGTTAGCTTAGCCGTTAGCACATCGGAGGTTTGAATAGCGCCGCATTTTTAGTAAAACAAGAGATAAAGAAAGCAAAGACTCACCGTTAAGTTGATTAAATCAGGACAATCGATTGGCAAGGGCATCAAAAGCTGACAAGAAGTATTCTTTGAGTAAATATCCACTTTAATAGCGCAGCGCCAGACTCAGTGCTGCCAGATTGGAAATGTTAAAGTATCGTTCCAGGATCTTAAAATTATCGTATTTTAAGAAAAATTATTGTACACTACTAAGTTACAGCCTTAACCCAGGTTTTAATATCAGTATATCAAACACTGTGCAAAATTAGAATCTTTAAAGTAGTTTTAGCTTTAAATAATCTAACACAATGATTACAACAAGCATCTCTTACACAAATTCCACACCACAAAGGGCTCAAATGATCGTACTTATGGAATTATTGATCGTACAGAGTGCTAAATTATCCTACAAATATGATAATTATCGTACATCTGGCAACACTGACCAGACCGGAACACATCAAAGGAAACGGAACTAATCAAAGGAAACCCCTTCAAAATAAAAGTTCATGTGATCAGCGAAGAGTCGACCTTTGGTTTAAAAAGTCACTACAGCCCACCAAAGTCGACCCCTAGTGTATAGTATGTGTATGTATGTAATGAATGTTAAAGATGAGACCCCAGGAAGAATAGCAGCTGTCTTACAGCAGCTAATGGCGATCTTAATAAAGACACACACACACACACACACACACACACACACACACACACACACACAC
>SSNR01000242.1:269815-303976 GCA_006937965.1 Callopanchax toddi | reverse complement strand
GGGGGGGAATCAAATCTGGAAAAATAGATAAAAAGGTTGTGAGTGAAACAAAGTTTAGGTTTCTAACTGACTACAGGGTTCCTGATGTAACATGAAGATCTGGGTCCTTTTTTAATGGTTTTCTATCAGTAAGCTTTTTTTCTCCAGGAGGAAGAAAAACTGGGAGATGAAAGTAAACAGCGGCATTAGCTCAGATGGTAGAGTGGCCGGTCTGGTAACCAGAGGGTCACCGGTTCGATCCCCAGCTCTGGCTGGGTTAGATTGTTGTTGTGTCCTTGGGCAAGACACTTCATCCACCTTGCCTGTGTGACTGTGAGTGTGACTGTGTGTGAATGTTGGTGGTGGTCAGAAGGGCCGATGGTCAGAATGGCAGCCTCTCTTCTGTCAGTCTGCCCCAGGGCAGCTGTGGCTACAGACGTCTGTCGTAGTTTACCACCACCGGTGAGAATGACTGTGTGAATGAATGATGCAACTCTGTAAAGCGTCTTTGAGTGACCTGAAAAGCGCTATATAAAACTGATGCATTATTATTATAATAAAAGTAAGAGTAATGTAGACAGCCTGAAGTAGAGAGGACACACAAGAAGGAGGGTTCATGTTGTCCACAGGGCTAATGGACAGAAGGAGGGTTCATGTTGTCCACAGGGCTAATGGACAGAACACTAAGGCTGTGTTGGAATGTCCACTAGTTGGTCTACTCCCCTACAGCCCTGAGTTCTAAACTGGGTCTAGTATTCAGTTTAATGAATAACGGGGTCAGGGTCACCTGAATAAAACACCTGGATCTGAGCTGATGATGACATCATTCAGCTGCTGTAGATGGATATATGTAATGAACATTATGATAACATGGTCTGTTGTGATGAAGAAGGAGCTGAGCCAGAAAGCAAGGCCCTCTGTTTATTTAGTGGAGGAGGAAGATCTCCAGGGAACACCTGGGGTCCCTGGAGGAGCTGCTGGAGGTGACCGGAAAGAGAAGCAGGTCTGGGATTCCCTAATTGGGATGCTAGACCGGACCGTGACCCGGATCCTGATATGTGGGAAAAGGTGAGATGCAAACAGATGCTTTTACAGCTGTAATGGTTGAAAGTCATTCAAATCCTTCATGGCTGAAATGAGTCTGGAGTTTTATTTAGTGGTTTTACCTGTTAAACTGTAGCCATTGTTCTTTTAAGCTCAGATTTATTCATTCAAGGTTCAAAACCTCCCACATTGCTTTGAGCTGAGAACAATAAGGCAGTGGAGGAAACATGGCTGCTGCCTGATAAACAAATTCTAATCTTATCTGTGCCCTTGAACAAACCCCCACTACAGAATGAATGGAGCAGCTGCTCTGAACCCTCCCTCCTTTCTACGTTCTCCTCCTATCTCCTCCTTCACCCCTGTTGGGGGGGGGGCAGGTGTGCAGCTGCGTCAGCACTGAAGTCTGTGCTGCTGGCAGAGTTCCTGGTCCCGCCCACCCTCCCGGATGTGTTTTTTAACTGTGGACTGTCAGTGTATTGTTTCCTGTATGCAGAGGTTTCTTCCTCATCCTTCCTTGTCGTTAGCCCTTTTCTTACCTGCTCACATTTTTTCCCTTTTATTGTTTTGCCCAAATATATTATTGAAGTTTTCCCTAAAATTGTTCTGCCCAAGCCCAAATATTGTATTGAAGTTTGCCCCAATATTTCTGCCCAAGTCACATCATTTACCATGTAGATCCCCTGTATGCCCAAATCTCTGTTTTGTTTTTTATTTTCAATGTTTTCTCAGTTTTGTTCTTTTGTTTGTGTTGTGAAGCGCTTTGTGATGAATATCTGTGAAAGGCGCTATAGAAATAAACTTTACTTACTTACTTACATGGGCCGGCAGGTAGCTCAGTAGGTAGAGTTCCCGTCTGGCGACCAGAAGGTCACCAGCTCAATCCCAGCTCCAGCTGGTTACTTTGTTGTTGTGTCCTTGGAGACACTTCACCCACCTTATCTGCTGGTGGAGGTCAGAGGGACCTGGTGGAGGTCAGAGGGACCTGGTGGTGGTCAGAGAGGCCTGCTGGTGGTCAGAGAGGCCTGGTGGTGGTCAGAGAGGCCTGGTGGAGGTCAGAGGGACCTGGTGGCACCATTTGTGTGTGGTGACTCCAGCCCCTGATAGTCTTCAGCTGTGGCTATGTAGCGTAATATAACCTGTTTTTATTGTTATAATATGAACACACTTCTGCAAGGTTATTAGCTTAGTTTTGTTGGTTTTATGCTAATCACTGTTAGCTACCTTCACTAACCTAATTATTATGCAGGATACTTTAGGT
Organism: Callopanchax toddi; assembly: GCA_006937965.1. Taxonomy (NCBI): domain Eukaryota; kingdom Metazoa; phylum Chordata; class Actinopteri; order Cyprinodontiformes; family Nothobranchiidae; genus Callopanchax; species Callopanchax toddi. Next base: position 301,695 of record SSNR01000242.1, on the reverse strand, counting down.
TCTTTTGATTCAAAGGGAAGACCTACGTACGTTATATTTGGAAGTTATAACCCAGAAGCAGACTTAGACTACAGTTATTTTATTAAAGAAACAGATTGAACGAACAGACAGATATGAGGTAGACGGTGCATCTTAAGAGATTCTTCTGATGTTATTAAGCTGAGAGTTAATGACGAGAGCCCGTGAGATATTACATATCTCTAGGGAGTCTGAGCTAGTTATGAGGGGAGCTGAGACTAAGTTGACAGGAGTGTTATTTATCAAGAGCCTCGGTTTACCAGATCGGAGTTGATACCTGCTGAGACCGCTCCAGATCGCATCGGCGTGGGAGGTGGAGGCTCGTCTGTTGGTAGGTTGGTGTGACGAGCCTCGGAGTATCCCCGGACCGGGAGGCCGCTCCAGGGCACGGAAGCGTCTGAATGAGTCGGTCAGCGGCTCCATGAACGGCTGGTGCAGAGGCTAAGCAGGTTCTTCCCCATGGCTGGCGGAACAGAAGCAGACGGATGGTGTCTGGCTTCTTAGCCGGAGAAATGTCCTCGACTGCTTGGGGCTAGTACCCAAACGGCAGTCGGCATCAAAGCCCACCGTGTAGCGGAGAAAACGGTGGCTGTTTTCTCGTTGTAGGTTGAAACGAGAACTACTGGCTTCCAGGCAGGCAGTCTGACAGTGGAAAGTTTTGGACGCGTGGCCCAATGGGAAGGAGTTACCAAGTCACGTGGTTCTCGTCACTAAGGAAACCCAGGAAAACTTAGATGGATTATTAATATGCTTTGACCTTTTAGCAAAAGTAGCAACATAAAATAATACTGATGCAACATCAACATTCATGAATACTGGAAGAAAATGAATTAATCATATTAAGACATTTCTGGACAGTGGATTAAAGGTAGTGTCTTTTAGAATGAGACATCAAAGAGTCTTTGAGTTTAATTATTAACTAAAGAAAGTCTTCTGAGTCTTCCGACACGACCGAGTCCTGGAAGGAATGTTGATTCAGGTTACAACATAATAAAAGAGTCATTTTAATCCAAGTTATTGGGAAAAAGATGAGTTATTGTGGTGGTGAACCAGAGGTCAGAATCAGAGATAGTAACGCCTTTGCCAGCGCTACAGCTTCAATATAGCGCTGTGCTGTGTGTGAATGTATGTGTGAGTGGGTGAATGACTAAATGTAATAATCTGTTATCTATCAATCACAGGTTGTCTTGATATGATGCAGCCCTAAAATGTAAAGCTCTTTGGGAGTCCTTGGATTTAGAAAAGCACTCTAGAAGTTTAGGACGTTGACCTTCAGGGTGTTTGACACAAGACACGGCGCTCTGGCTGAACTGTTTCAGAGGAGAGGGGAAGAAACCAGAGGGCCAGAAACCAGAGGGGAAGAAACCAGAGGGCCAGAAACCAGAGGGGAAGAAACCAGAGGGCCAGAAACCAGAGGGGAAGAAACCAGAGGGCCAGAAACCATAGGGCCAGAAACCAGAGGGGAAGAAACCAGAGGGCCAGAAACCAGAGGGCCAGAAACCAGAGGACCAGAAACCAGAAGGCCAGAAACCAGAGGGACAGAAACCAGAGGGGAAGAAACCAGAGGGCCAGAAACCAGAGGGGAAGAAACCAGAGGGCAAGAAACCAGAGGGCCAGAAACCAGAGGGCAAGAAACCAGAGGGCCAGAAACCAGAGGGCAAGAAACCAGAGGGCCAGAAACCAGAGGGCCAGAAACCAGAGGGCCAGAAACCAGAAGGCCAGAAACCAGAGGGGAAGAAACAGAGGGCAAGAAACCAGAGGGCAAGAAACCAGAGGGCCAGAAACCAGAGGGCCAGAAACCAGAGGGCCAGAAACCAGAGGGGAAGAAACCAGAGGGCCAGAAACCAGAGGGCAAGAAACCAGAGGGCCAGAAACCAGAGGGGAAGAAACCAGAGGGCCAGAAACCAGAGGGCCAGAAACCAGAGGGCAAGAAACCAGAGGGGAAGAAACCAGAGGGGAAGAAACCAGAGGGTCAGAAACCAGAGGGCCAGAAACCAGAGGGCCAGAAACCAGAGGGCCAGAAACCAGAGGGCCAGAAACCAGAGGGCCAGAAACCAGAGGGGAAGAAACCAGAGGTCAAGAAACCAGAGGGCCAGAAACCAGAGGGCAAGAAACCAGAGGGGAAGAAACCAGAGGGCCAGAAACCAGAGGGCCAGAAACCAGAGGGCCAGAAACCAGAGGGCCAGAAACCAGAGGGCCAGAAACCAGAGGGCCAGAAACCAGAGGGGAAGAAACCAGAGGGCAAGAAACCAGAGGGCAAGAAACCAGAGGGCAAGAAACCAGAGGGCCAGAAACCAGAGGGCCAGAAACCAGAGGGGAAGAAACCAGAGGGCCAGAAACCAAAGGGCAAGAAACCAGAGGGCCAGAAATCAGAGGGGAAGAAACCAGAGGGCCAGAAACCAGAGGTCAAGAAACCAGAGGGGAGAAACCAGAGGGAAGAAACCAGAGGGAAGAAACCAGAGGGCAAGAAACCAGAGGGCCAGAAACCAGAGGGCCAGAAACCAGAGGGCAAGAAACCAGAGGGCCAGAAACCAGAGGGCCAGAAACCAGAGGGGAAGAAACCAGAGGGGAAGAAACCAGAGGGGAAGAAACCAGAGGGCAAGAAACCAGAGGGGCAGAAACCAGAGGGCCAGAAACCAGAGGGCCAGAAACCAGAGGGCAAGAAACCAGAGGGCCAGAAACCAGAGGGCAAGAAACAGAGGGGAAGAAACCAGAGGGCCAGAAACCAGAGGGCAAGAAACCAGAGGGCCAGAAACCAGAGGGCAAGAAACCAGAGGGCCAGAAACCAGAGGGCAAGAAACCAGAGGGCAAGAAACCAGAGGGCAGAAACCAGAGGGCAAGAAACCAGAGGGCCAGAAAACAGAGGGCCAGAAACCAGAGGGGAAGAAACCAGAGGGCCAGAAACCAGAGGGCAAGAAACCAGAGGGAAGAAACCAGAGGGCAAGAAACCAGAGGGCCAGAAACCAGAGGGCCAGAAACCAGAGGGCAAGAAACCAGAGGGCCAGAAACCAGAGGGCCAGAAACCAGAGGTCAAGAAACAAGAGGTCAAGAAACCAGAGGGCCAGAAACCAGAGGTCAAGAAACAAGAGGGCAAGAAACCAGAGGGCAAGAAACCAGAGGGCCAGAAAACAGAGGGCCAGAAACCAGAGGGCCAGAAACCAGAGGGCCAAAACCAGAGGGCCAGAAACCAGAGGGCAAGAAACCAGAGGGGAAGAAACCAGAGGGCAAGAAACCAGAGGGGAGGAAACCAGAGGTCAAGAAACCAGAGGGGAAGAAACCAGAGGGGAAGAAACCAGAGGGCCTGAAACCAGAGGGGAAGAAACCAGAGGGCCAGAAACCAGAGGGCCAGAAACCAGAGGGCCAGAAACCAGAGGGGAAGAAACCAGAGGGCCAGAAACCAGAGGGCAAGAAACCAGAGGGCCAGAAACCAGAGGGCCAGAAACCAGAGGGGAAGAAACCAGAGGGGAAGAAACCAGAGGGCCAGCAACCAGAGGGGAAGAAACCAGAGGTCAAGAAACCAGAGGGCCAGAAACCAGAGGGGAAGAAACCAGAGGTCAAGAAACCAGAGGGCAAGAAACCAGAGGGGAAGAAACCAGAGGGCAAGAAACCAGAGGGCAAGAAACCAGAGGGGAAGAAACCAGAGGGGAAGAAACCAGAGGGCCAGAAACCAGAGGGCCAGAAACCAGAGGGCCAGAAACCAGAGGGCCAGAAACCAGAGGGACAGAAACCAGAGGGCCAGAAACCAGAGGGCCAGAAACCAGAGGGCCAGAAACCAGAGGGCCAGAAACCAGAGGGGAAGAAACCAGAGGGCCAGAAACCAGAGGGCAAGAAACCAGAGGGCAAGAAACCAGAGGGGAAGAAACCAGAGGGCAAGAAACCAGAGGGCAAGAAACCAGAGGGCCAGAAACCAGAGGGCAAGAAACCAGAGGGGAAGAAACCAGAGGGGAAGAAACCAGAGGGCAAGAAACCAGAGGGCCAGAAACCAGAGGGCAAGAAACCAGAGGGCCAGAAACCAGAGGGCCAGAAACCAGAGGGCCAGAAACCAGAGGGGAAGAAACCAGAGGTCAAGAAACCAGAGGGCCAGAAACCAGAGGGCCAGAAACCAGAGGGGAAGAAACCAGAGGGGCAGAAACCAGAGGGCAAGAAACCAGAGGGCCAGAAACCAGAGGGCAAGAAACCAGAGGTCAAGAAACCAGAGGGGAGGAAACCAGAGGGGAAGAAACCAGAGGGCAAGAAACCAGAGGGCCAGAAACCAGAGGGCAAGAAACCAGAGGGGAAGAAACCAGAGGGCCAGAAACCAGAGGGGAAGAAACCAGAGGGGAAGAAACCAGAGGGCCAGAAACCAGAGGGCCAGAAACCAGAGGGCCAGAAACCAGAGGGCCAGAAAACAGAGGGCAAGAAACCAGAGGGCAGAAACCAGAGGGGAAGAAACCAGAGGGCAAGAAACCAGAGGGGAAGAAACCAGAGGGCCAGAAACCAGAGGGGAAGAAAACAGAGGGAAGAAACCAGAGGGCCAGAAACCAGAGGGCAAGAAACCAGAGGGCCAGAAACCAGAGGGCAAGAAACCAGAGGGCCAGAAACCAGAGGGGAAGAAACCAGAGGGCCAGAAACCAGAGGGCCAGAAACCAGAGGGGAAGAAACCAGAGGGGAAGAAACCAGAGGTCAAGAAACCAGAGGGGAGGAAACCAGAGGTGAAGAAACCAGAGGGGAGGAAACCAGAGGGGAAGAAACCAGAGGGCCAGAAACCAGAGGGCAAGAAACCAGAGGGGAAGAAACCAGAGGGCCAGAAACCAGAGGGGAAGAAACCAGAGGGCAAGAAACCAGAGGGCCAGAAACCAGAGGGGAAGAAACCAGAGGGCCAGAAACCAGAGGGGAAGAAACCAGAGGGCCAGAAACCAGAGGGGAAGAAACCAGAGGGCCAGAAACCAGAGGGCCAGAAACCAGAGGGCCAGAAACCAGAGGGCCAGAAACCAGAGGGGAAGAAACCAGAGGTCAAGAAACCAGAGGGGAAGAAACCAGAGGGGAAGAAACCAGAGGTCAAGAAACCAGAGGGGAAGAAACCAGAGGTCAAGAAACCAGAGGGGAGGAAACCAGAGGGGAAGAAACCAGAGGTCAAGAAACCAGAGGGGAGGAAACCAGAGGGGAAGAAACCAGAGGGGAAGAAACCAGAGGGGAAGATACCAGAGGGCCAGAAACCAGAGGTCAAGAAACCAGAGGGGAGGAAACCAGAGGGGAAGAAACCAGAGGTCAAGAAACCAGAGGGGAGGAAACCAGAGGGGAAGATACCAGAGGGCCAGAAACCAGAGGGCCAGAAACCAGAGGGGAAGAAACCAGAGGTCAAGAAACCAGAGGGGAAGTGAAAACCAGCCAGAGGTAGAGAGGGTTGGTATGGTGGGTAATGTTCAGACATGAGGTCAAAATGAGAACTGTTCGCTCCCTGCTCAACAAGACGGAGCAGTTGGAGGCCCTCGTCAGTCGTCTGAGGGTTTATTTGGGAGAGTGGAACTGGTTGTGTTTAATTTTATATTTGCTTTGTATGATTTGTTCATATTGATGCATCATTTTATAATTGTGTTTTGTATCTCTCTGGAAAACCAGCGTTTGAACGGTCAGAGTCCCTGAAAAACGAATCTTACAGAAGCAAAGTTGTTTTAATGCAGAGAGAGATGGAGAGGCCCAAAAGCTGCAGGACTGGAATCAGACAGCTTAGTTATGAGGACAAGATCTAACAGAAATGTAAGAGCAACAGTCTGCAGTGCTATGTCAGTCATGACAGGCTCTCAGGAAGTCCAGAGCTCCCAGATCAGACTAACAGGGTTTCATCTGGACAGGAACTGCTGGTAGATTCAACACCTAATATCTCAGGTTTGATGGAAAGGGTTCTAATGATCAGATTATCCAGATGAAACAGGAGATTTCCTCTTCTCCAGTCTCTGATTTAGACTTCAATGTTCCGGATGTCAGGATGTGCTCCAGGGAACTAAATGTAATTAGAGTCCTGGTCCAGACCAGGTCTCAGAGCACCTCCTCGAGCATTGTGCTGACCGACCCTCGGGTGTTTTATTTCATTTTTAAGAGATTGTTAGAACAGTAAAGAGTTCCTGCATTGTGGAAGAAATCCACAACTATTCCTGCTCCTGAAAACAAGTCCCCCAGGACAGAAGTGATTTAGAAGTCCGCCTCTAACTCCTCTAGCCGTGTGCGCTGATGATAAAGAAGCTGGTCGAATCCATGGAGGACAGATCAGATTCTTTGCAGTTCACTTACAGCTGTGATAGAGGGGCTGAGGAGGCAGGTTTCTAGTTTACTGACGGCCTCGGTTCTTATGCACATTTACTGTTTTTAGATTTTTCTTCTGGTTTTAACACGATCCAGCTCCACATTTGATCTGATTGAGTCGTTTTAACTTGGGTCCAGCTGTTGTTGGGTGGTTTAGAGTTTCTTGTTGACAGATCACAGCGTGTCCGGGTGATTGGGTCCATGTCTTGTGAGGCTGTTTCCTCCACTGGTCCTCCTCAGGGTTCCTTATCGGTCCACGTCGCCTCCTGCTCTAACGCGCATGTCAGGAGCAGGAAGAGCTGCGATCATGTGTTGTGCTGTTGGTTGAATTGCTGTGATAAAAACAACAAAATGCACAAATTCTACAAAATGTCATCGCCCTGCACACCATCCGAGGCACACAAAACGTCTTTGGGTGAAAGCTCAGAAGAAGTGACTGGAACAAGCAGATCATTAAAAATGCTACAATCTGCAGCGACCACTTCATGTCAGATAAGCAGTGGCGGCCTGTCAATAGGGGGCGCTAGGGCGCCGCCCCACCAGTCTCACAGGAGGAGGAGGAAGAAGAACAAGATTAGAATCAGAAAATTGTTTAAAAAAACATAAAAATGAAACTAAATGATCCATTATACATACTATAAGTTCTGTGTATAATCTGCGTTTAGGCGTAGTTTTAAATTGTTCTATCACAATTTTTTATCGGACCGAAAGGTCATGTGATGCACTTCCTGTTTCTTTGGGGTCTACTGCGCATGTCTCGGGCGCACAAATATTTACAAATAGACCTAGGCTTTGTTCTCTATAACTGGAGCATGAACTGGAACCCCCTTCAATACGAAGTAACAGAGAGCCCTGGGGCGCTGGGTTTAGCGTCCGAAACGACCGGAGTCTCGGCTCAGATCAGGAAGTTGACCCAGACGTTCTTCCTCATGGTGCCTTCTTGGCAGCTTCACCACCCAACAAAAAACATGGGTGATGACATCACTCAGTTTGAAGTTCGGTTTGCTCAGAATGTCCTGTCGGCACACTTTCTGAGCCTAAGGACGGGAAAGGAAAAAGATGAAGAAAATATGGAAACAAGAGTCCAAAGATATTTTAAAATAAATCTTTCAGTAAGATGCTGACGGTGAAGCTGTGAAGTCAACATGGAGCCTGGTAACCATAACCAGCTGGTTCTAATATTAACACTGTATAAAGCCTGACGTTAGCTTAGAAACAGCTCGGTCCGGTGACCTCTGACCCACATCAGAGGGACACAGTCAGGCTGCTGATGGAGAGAGGAGAGCTTGTGCTCACGCATGATGAGCAGAAGTGACCTGCTTCCCCGTCAGAGAGTTTGAGCAGGAAGGATGAGAGACCGATCAGCTACAAAGACCCGGTCTGATGGAAAAAGGAACACCTTCCTCAGAGGGAGAAGGGAGTATCAGCAGATTCAGAGAACAGGGAATTCCCAATTTATCTGAGACTAATCCACATCCCACAGGGAAACATCTACAGGGCCTGGATAAAATATAGCAGCTACAAAAATCCTTATTCTGCCACCATGCTGCTGTTCTCTTTATCCACCAGGGCATGAAGGTCCACTGGTGAGGTGAAAGGATTCAATATATTTAGGGAAAATCATTCAACATCAGTGGCATTAATGGAATTTATCTCTACTGAAACTGACAGGAAGAATTATGCAGTGAGTATTTTTGTGGATCTTAAAGCATTTGACACCATAGATCATAACATTCTTTGTAAAAACCTCAGTAAGTATGGTAGCAGAGGAGTAGTTGGATCACAAGTTATTTAAGAAATAGGCAACAATATGTTCAGATAAATAATGTCAAATCAGCCACGTGTAACATCAGCGGTGGGGTTCCTCAGGGGTCCGTACTAGGTCCTAAACTGTTTGATCTACGTATACATTAATGATTTACAAATGTATGTAAAATATTGATTTGTATTTTATTTGCAGATGACACAACTTTTTTCATGCAAGTGAAAACGTAGAACATATGTAATTCAAACAGAAGTAGAAAAACTAAAACAGGTGTAATGTAAACAAACTCTCTCTAGATCTTGATAAAACTCATTTTATGGTATTTGGTCCAAGAGGAGCAAATATTGATATGTCACTAGTTATAGAAGATGTTATTATTGAAAGAGTGAGGGAAATTCAGTTTTTAGGGGTCTTTATTGATGAAAACGTTACCTGGAAGCCACGTATTAATGGTGTAAAAACTAAAATAGCTAAAACAACAGTATATTGCATAAGGTAAAGGATTCTCTGAATAAAAATGCTTTATTTCTTTTATATAATTCCTTGATTGTTTCATATCTGACTTACTGTATTGAGATCTGGGGAACAACATATAAAACACAACAGTTTCTCTTCTACAAAAAGAGCCGTAAGAGTCATTACTCAGAGTAGTTCTAGAGCTCCAACCGGTCCAGTGTTTACTAAGCTGAGAATATTAAAGTTTGAAGATTTAGTTGATCATAATATATTAACATTGGTTTACAAAGCTCACATTAAATCTTTACCAAGAAATATCCAAATGAAATTTGAAAAAAGTCAAAGTTGTTGTAACTTAAAAGGCAGTGAGATACTTCTGAAGCCTAGATGTAGAACTAGAGTGTTGGATAGATGTGTTTCTGTGTACGGAGTCAGGCTATGGAACAATCTGGAATATGAAACGAAAGAGGTAAAATCAGTTAAAATGTTTAAAAAGAATGTTAAAAAATATGTTAAAAAATGATATGCAGTAATCCTGATTGTACTTTCTTCATTTTTCTTTCCCTGTATTGCTCTGCAAAGAATTGTAGTAAATAGACTGAATCAGGATCTGAAGTTTTTGTTTGCAAATGGTTGTCAGCTGTCTGTCAGTCATTTTTATTAGTGAACATTTTATTTTTATTGATTGATTTGCTGTGTAAACGGGGCAGAAATCTGCCAAATCCCAGTACTTTTCTAGACTCATTACTTCGAACGCTGGTAACTCTAGAACATTATTTTCATTACTAAAGAAAACGGTTCAACCACCTGATTCCTTACCATCTCACATGTATTCTGCTGACACCTGCCAATCTTTATTATTGTTTTTCAATGAGAAAATTCGCAACATCTACCAGCATCTGTCCCCTGATCCTCCTATTCTTCTCCAGTCTCTTTCCTCTCCACATTGTCAACCTTTCTCCAGCTTCCGTCTACCATCTGCCTCTGAAATCTCTGACTTGATCAGTAAATCTAAGCCTACCACCTGCTCTCTGGATCCCCTTCCCACCATTCTAGTGAAGACTTATCTACCTTCTCTCATTCCTTTCATAATCACCATCATCCACTCCTCTCTCACTACTGGTATAGTCCCATCTCAACTTAAAACTGCTGCAGTCACTCCCACACTCAAAAAACCAGGTTCGGATCCCAATAATTTTAATAATCTTCGCCCCATCTCTAACTTACCTTTTATCTCGAAAATTCTGGAGAAAGTAGTAGACTCTCAGCTTCGTTCTCACTTGTCATGTAACTCTCTTTATGAACCCTTTCAGTCTGGCTTCCGCCCCGGTCATAGTACAGAAACAGCAATGGTAAAAATCACAAATGATCTTCTAACTGCAGCTGATTCAGGCTTACTCTCCATCCTCATCCTCCTTGATCTGAGCGCAGCCTTCGATACCATTTCTCACTCCATTCTTCTTGACAGGCTCTCATCTATCGGTATTTCTCATAACGCACTCAACTGGTTTCACTCATATCTCTCCGGTCGCACTCAGTTCATACAACTGAAATCTTTCAGATCTGAACCCTCCCCAGTTAGCAGAGGTGTGCCCCAGGGATCTGTCTTGGGGCCCCTTCTCTTCATCCTTTACATCCTTCCTTTAGGTCAAATACTCCGGAAATTCAACATTCAGTTTCACTGCTTTGCGGACGACACCCAGCTCTACTTGTCTGCCAAACCAGATTCCTCATTCCCACCTCTCTCCCTCTCCTCTTGTCTAGCTGAACTCAAATCTTGGTTCTCCGCTAACTTTCTCAAACTAAACAGTGACGAAACAGAAATTCTACTTATCTGTACCAAATCCATCTTATCCAAAGCTGCCAGTTTCTCTCTCACTATTGGTGCCTCCACTGTTTCTCCCTCCCCTCAGGTGAAGAGTCTGGGTGTCATCCTTGACAGCACTCTCTCATTTCAGTCCCACATTAATAATATCACTGGGTCCGCCTATTTTCACCTTCGTAATATTAAACGCCTTCGCCCCTCTCTCTCTCCTCATTCTGCTGCTATACTCGTCCACAGTCTAGTCACTTCCCGGATCGATTACTGTAACTCACTGCTGTTCAGTCTCCCTCTAAAATCCCTCCACAAGCTCCAGTTGGTTCAGAACTCTGCTGCACGAATCATCACCAACACTCCCCTGTCTCACCATATCAGCCCCATCCTCCAAGAACTTCATTGGCTCCCAGTTAAGCAACGAATCCAGTTCAAGATCCTGCTTCTCACCTTCAGAGCCATCCATAATCTCTCCCCCCCATATCTATCTGACCTTATTCAAGTTGTTTCACCTGTCCGCCTCCTAAGATCTTCCTCCTCTGTCCATCTTACTGTACCATCCTTCCATCTTAGCTCCATGGGGAGAAGAGCTTTCCACTGCTCTGCTCCCCACCTCTGGAATTCTCTCCCACAAGCCATACGGAATTCTGACTCCCTCTCCACTTTTAAATCCAGACTCAAAACTCACCTGTATCAAACTGCCTACTGTCTCTAAGTTAGTTTTATCTTGTATTGTGGTTTGTGTCGTTTAGGATTTTATGAGTCTTGTGTTTTAACTACTTAACTGTTTTTAACTTGATTTTATCATTTTAGTTGTTGTACAGTGACCTTGGGTTCCTTGAAAGGCGCTTTCTAAATTAAATGCATTATTATTATTATTATTATTATTATTATTTAGAACATATAGAAGATTTTCTTCTTTCTGCTCCTTTTCATTTAAATATTATGAGTTGTATTTGTTTGATAACGTCATGATTATTTTATGAAAAATGAAATAAATTTTATAAATTAAATAAATATTAAATACAACAACTTCATGAGAGGTTTACAGAACATGAAAGATGAGAGGATGGTGGATGAATATAGACAGACAGATAGATACTTTATCCTAACTGGGATTTTTTTTTACATACAACAAAAAAAAAAAGCAGAAAGGAGGAAGGAGGGGAGAGGAAAGGTATAGAAGAGAAAAGCAGAGGATTAGAGAAGTAGAGCCGGGTCTGATTCTATCCCGATGAAGGTCCAGGGTCCAGGGTCCAGGGCCCAGGGTCCAGGGCCCAGGGTCCAGGGTCCAGGGCCCAGGGTCCAGAGTCCAGGGTCCAGGGTCCAGGGCCCAGGGTCCAGGGTCCAGGGCCCAGGGTCCAGAGTCCAGGGCCCAGGGTCCAGGGCCCAGGGTCCAGAGTCCAGGGTCCAGGGCCCAGGGTCCAGGGTCCAGGGTCCAGGGTCCAGGGCCCAGGGTCCAGAGTCCAGGGCCCAGGGTCCAGGGCCCAGGGTCCAGAGTCCAGGGCCCAGGGTCCAGGGCCCAGGGTCCAGAGTCCAGGGTCCAGGGTCCAGGGCCCAGGGTCCAGGGTCCAGAGTCCAGGGCCCAGGGTCCAGGGCCCAGGGTCCAGAGTCCAGGGCCCAGGGTCCAGGGCCCAGGGTCCAGAGTCCAGGGTCCAGGGTCCAGGGCCCAGGGTCCAGGGTCCAGGGTCCAGAGTCCAGGGTCTAGGGCCCAGGGTCCAGAGTCCAGGGTCCAGGGCTCAGGGCCCAGGGTCTAGGGCCCAGGGTCCAGAGTCCAGGGTCCAGGGCTCAGGGCCCAGGGTCCAGGGCCCAGGGTCCAGAGTCCAGGGCCCAGGGTCTAGGGCCCAGGGTCCAGAGTCCAGGGCTCAGGGCCCAGGGTCCAGGGTCCAGAGTCCAGGGTCCAGGGTCTAGGGCCCAGGGTCCAGAGTCCAGGGTCCAGGGTCCAGGGCCCAGGGTCCAGGGTCCAGGGTCCAGAGTCCAGGGTCCAGGGTCTAGGGCCCAGGGTCCAGAGTCCAGGGTCCAGGGCCCAGGGTCCAGGGCCCAGGGTCCAGAGTCCAGGGCCCAGGGCCCAGGGTCCAGAGTCCAGGGTCCAGGGTCTAGGGCCCAGGGTCCAGAGTCCAGGGTCCAGGGCTCAGGGCCCAGGGTCCAGGGCCCAGGGTCCAGAGTCCAGGGCCCAGGGTCCAGGGCCCAGGGTCCAGGGCCCAGGGTCCAGAGTCCAGGGTCCAGGGTCCAGGGCCCAGGGCCCAGGGTCCAGAGTCCAGGGCCCAGGGTCCAGGGTCCAGGGTCCAGAGTCCAGGGTCCAGGGCCCAGGGTCCAGAGTCCAGGGCCCAGGGCCCAGGGTCCAGAGTCCAGGGCCCAGGGTCCAGAGTCCAGGGCCCAGGGCCCAGGGTCCAGAGTCCAGGGTCCAGGGCCCAGGGTCCAGAGTCCAGGGCCCAGGGCCCAGGGTCCAGAGTCCAGGGCCCAGAGTCCAGGGCCCAGAGTCCAGGGCCCAGAGTCCAGGCTAGGCTGGGAGCTAGCCTGCATACGTAGGTCTCCTCCGGGTACTCCGGTTTTCCCCCCAGAGCACAACATACTTGATAGGTATAGGAGGGAAGTTGCTTTGGAAAAAATCTTCAGCAAAATGAAAAAACAAACATAAATCTCTGTGAGCGTTTAACCTGAACATCTGGACTGTCCCTTTTAGACACGGGGCCTTTTAAACACAACTTATTTCCTTACTTTTTGTATCTTCTTTTACTTTTTTATTGATGCATGCTGTGGTTTCTATGAAACAGGCTGCATCATTTCAGTGCTGAGTGCAGTGGATGACTCATGCCTTATTTAACGAGACTCTGAATGCACTCGACTGGCAAATAGATGAGGAGCTCTTGAGAAAGTGAGCACAGAGGAAATGTAAAATGGAGTGTAGTCAGTGGATTGTTAATTTTTCCTTACACCCCCTCTCCTTTGCTCGTGCTTGAGAGGAAACGCCACCACCGGCCTTCTTTTCAGAGGAGACCTGATTTTGCACGTACTGGAGCTGAGGCATCAGCTAGAGCAGTGGAGGAAAATGCAATGTGACAGCAGCTGCAGCAGGGGAGAGGGGGTGGAGGGCCGGTGTGTACGGGGGAGGTGATGTATGCACTGCAGAAATGAGCATCGTTTCCAATATGTATGAATGTGTGTCTGTGGTCGTTTTGGAATACTTCAGAAAGCATTTATCTGTGAACAATGCTCAGACTCTCAGGGACTGGTGGGGATACGAGTTAGAACGACTTTCAGACTCCTGCTCCTCTGGTGCCTGCTACATGCAGCTCTCTGTGTTTTATGTCTTCATTGTGTTTATCTTCTCTTTTTGTCAGATTGTATATCTTCTGTCTGTTTATTGGTAAATCTGTTTCTGTTGACCTTATTCTGGTCCTGAAGTTTAATATGGACGTCAGATTGGCGTCTGAGGGGTGGAGTCAGACCCTGAAAACGCTGTGGGAGGAGCTTCTGGACCAGGCCACCGTTCAGTATGTTGGTCGGTGGGAGACATCCCAGCTGAGCCTGAGAGGGAGTGGTGAAGCAATCAGAGGCTGAGAGAGAAACTGTGGTGAAAACAGTCAGCTGGCAGCTCAAACCGTCTGGTGGAAACATTCGCTCCCTGCTCAACAAGATGGAGGAATTCAAGTCTTGCTTGAAAAACCAGGAGGTTTATTGGGGAGAGCGGTCTCTTGTGTCTGGTGACATGATTTGAGACGATGTTCCTGGTGGTGTGGCTGGTGTTCTGGCTCTCTGATGGCGAGTGCAGACCAGATTGCCATGTTCAAACTGCTGGTTTGATGCTGGTATGACCCGTGACAAGATGGTGAAGCTGTAAAGTCAACGTAGAGCGAGAGAAGCTGACTTCTACCAGCCTGCTAACCATAACCTAGCTGGTGCTAATATAAACGCTGTTATACGTTAGCTTATAGTTTGGTAGCTCCGTCAGAGAGGAGCAGTCAGGTGACCTGACTCAGGCTGCTGAAGAAGAGAGAAAAGCATGTGCTCACACACTTCTGTCCAAACTCCTCCCCTCCCAGGGGCCCAGCCCCCCTGTGGAGGAAACTCATTCAGACGCTTGTATGTGCGATCTCGTTCTTTCAGTCAAAGCTCCTGACCGGGTGAGGACCAGACGTAGATCTACAGGTGAATCTAGAGCCTTGCTTTCTGGCTCAGTTATGCGGGTTCTAGCTGTGGTCTCTCTGGGGTCCTCATGCTATGGGGGGCCTCAGGATGTCTGGGGCTTGGATCTTTTCCATGTCTTCTATGGGTCTGTGGTTCCTCACACTGTTGTTTGTCACTGTGGTATTGGTGTTTTCTGTCTCTGTGTCCAATCGGATTAAAATTCAACAAACAAGAAATTCTAACAAAATACTTTTGACTTCTGATATAGGCTACTGTATGTACATTATAGTGGTAATGATCCTCTTATCAAACAGGACACACACACACACACAGACAGACACACACACACACACACACACACACAGATATGAGCTTTTAGCCTGACAGCTGTGATATATTAACCGAAAATCAGCATTATGAATGAATAAATCAAGTTTTTAACTACGTATTTTTAACCATTCTACTTTTTCCCCAAACAGTGAAAATATCTAAAAGCATTTAAAGCATGAATCAGAGAGGACTGCTGTGAAAGTGAACTATGGTGGATTTGATTACAGCTCCTCATCATAAAGCATGCTGTCTTAAGCAGACTTC
This sequence comes from Callopanchax toddi, assembly GCA_006937965.1. Lineage (NCBI taxonomy): Eukaryota > Metazoa > Chordata > Actinopteri > Cyprinodontiformes > Nothobranchiidae > Callopanchax > Callopanchax toddi. The sequence continues at coordinate 286,639 of SSNR01000242.1, read as the reverse complement.
ATGGATTTGCTCAGAGCCAAGAGTGTCAGGCTGGCACTGGGTTGTGTCTCATTTGCATGTTGTTTACAGCCTCGAGATGAATGTGAAGCTGAAGTAACGCAAGGCTTTTACCTACAGTCAGACCAGGGTTAGGCTGCAGGAGGAAACGTCCCAAAGCGATGAGGCTGAAGAGGTGCACAGGCCTCGTTGTACTCAGCACAAGAAGTTGTAATAACATGTCTAAATGAAGTCGTCGGTAGGGTTTTGGAAAGTGTTTATGAGCACAAACAAAAAAAACTTAAATTAAAACCTGTTTTCCTTTTTTTTCTGTGTCCTGTCCAGCAGTAGATCAATCAGAACTGATGTCTTAAAGCCAAAAACAAGCCTTACAGATTTACTATCACAGGCGGGGTGTTACAGCTGCTGCTATAATGCTCCACCTGATAAAAATAGGCATAAATTAGGCATAAATTAGAATTGGTTTTTGCTTTAATTTGAACCCCAATGGACACGGAGAGGGAAATGAAGTGAGGAGGGTATAGAAAGAGGGGTGGGGAGAAAGTTAACAGATTCTGCTTCTGGACCTGCAAAGAGCAATAACAGCATATGACTGTACAACAATTGTGGTGTTCTTAAAATGCACAAGGTAAAGATTCATTCAAGGTGTGTTCAGTGCCAACCACAGCCCAAGTCAATGCGTTTGGGAACACCTGAGTCCAGACTTTCTGACAAAAATAACATCAGTGTTAGACAACGTCTCCCATCCCATGATGCTCCTGGAGAACTGGAGAGCTCCTTTAGCGACAGGCTGCTGCATCCTGATGCAGGAAAGAGCGTTATGGTAGATCCTTCCTCCAGCAGCTGTTACACTGTAGAACCATCACTGCTCCCAACAGACTGCTGGAGGGTTTACATCCTGCTGGATTTGCACAGTTTTTTATGCACAAAATATTGCACATCCCTCATAATAATAACCCTATTCAGTTTGATAGTTCTGTGGTTTTATCTGAACCTGACTAAAGTGTTTGCATCCTGCTTTATTTGCACAGTTTCTTATGCACAACCAGTGTTTTATGCACATCCCTCATAACAGTAACCGTAATCAGTTTTATAGTTGCGACTTTATCTGTTAATGACTTTTGATGACTGTACATTGTTTTACTAGTATCTATGCTAGTATTATTACATATTTTTTGTGCCATGACGTTTTTGCTTTTAGTTTTCTATTTTACATTTATCTTTTGGTTCTTGTGTGAACTTGTTTTTCTCTACTTGTCTGTAACTGCTGCTGGTGCACCTGAATTTCCTCACTGAGGGACGATAAAGGGCTTTTCTATTCTATTCTATTCTATTCTACTCTATACTTGTGTGAACACTTTGTGAGCACCAAGTCTGAGTCATTTAATTTTGTGGATCTACCGATACAGAGTCCCGATCCGATACTTTTACAATGTTGTTGTCATCAACTTTATAAACCCTCCAGACCGCTGACATACTCACTCTTCCTGCTACAAGCTGCTACTGTGTTCTACGTTGACAGTATTTAACCAACAGCGTCTCTCCAACAAAGTGATGTCATGCTGCACACGTTGCTGTTTCTGTGTGGAGTCAAGAGGTCTAACTCTCTGCCACCGCATAACTATAGATGTGTTAAAAAATAATGATATGTATACAGGGTTTTCTCTCATTTATTTTATTTAACGGAGTATTTATTAATGTTTTATAAGTAACAGCATTTTTAAATTGTATATAAGGGAGATATTTATTTATTTCATGGAGTATTTATGAATTATTTCCCAATGACTGTATTTATTTATTTAAATTGGACTAAAACAGCTTTCCATACCTCCTCTCCTTCACTCTACCTGCTGCCCTGCGCTGCTTTATCCTCTGTCCTCAGTGAGCAGCTCTGTTCAACTTCTTAATCAGTCAATTTGAAGAAATCTGTGTTGGTGCGTGTTGGAGCAACTGTTAATCATGAAACTCCTCCTCAGAAAGCGCTTTTCTTATCTTAGCGCTGCTTCCAAATGTATTTTCCGACGAGGAGTTGTGTGTCGTGCCTGCACAGCAGAGAATCTCTTCCTGGAGCTGAGCGGTAGGGGGACGCAGTGTGGGGGTAACGAGCTAAGGAGCTGCCACGGGGGCCTCTCCACCTCCTCCACGACCGAGTTCAGAACAACATGCTGCGGTCCGTTCAGGGGGAGGGTGAGTCCCGACTTCCGGGTGTGACGGCTTTTATTTTGCCGTAGTAATGAGTCCGGATCGGGAGGTAACATGCGATTCAGATCGAGTCTAAAATCACGTGATCTGGCCCGATTTCCCATCATGTGATCGGATCGGGACATCCCTGGTATTATTCAATGATACGTTTAGAGTCACAGACCTGACCCCCAAGATCCATGGAAGACACGGAGGAGATCCGAGCTTAGACGTCTGGAGGCCCCCCAGAGCACGGGAATCCCAGGAAATTCACTGCAGGGGCAGCCGTAACACCGGGAGGAGCGCAGAGGCTCACCCCGTAAACGTCACCCAGCAGCCGCCGCGCCAGAGCCCCAGGGGGCTGCGGCCACGGGCTCACAGGCACAGCAGCCGGCCACACGCAGGCAGATCCAGCCAGGACCCAGAGACTCCAGGCCCGAGGGCGACCCGACCCCAGCAGAGACCTGACAGAGCCAGAAGGCCCAGACTCCGCCAAGCAGCCACCGGGGCAAGCCGAAAGATGCCCCAGGACTTGGCCCCTGAAACCCACCAACAGGCCGGCAGACAGAGGCACCACCCACTGGCAGAAGGTGTAGCAGGGGAGGATAGGCCCCACATCAGAGGGGGCCTAGGCTGTCCCAGGAGAGAGGAGGACAGGACTCAACCTGACAGATAAACAATCATACAAACACAATTACACCTTCCCACCCTCACACACACACAGCCTTACATGAACATACATAGACGCACAATGGACACTATACCCCCCCTCACACTCCTCATTCATACTCTACTGTATACTCCCAGGTCAGAGGACCAGCACCCTAAGGGCAAATCCAGCATCCTGACCCAGGAGGAGGTCCCGTTTATACTGGGGTGGAGACGGGCGGACCGCCCCGCCCCCCACGGCAGCAGAGCAGACCACCACCACAGACCCAGACCAGACGGCCCGTTCCACCCCCAGACCAGGAGACAGAGAACGGGTGTAGAAGACCCTAGATCGCCCCTCCCCGACTCCAGTGTGGTGTTGATGCATGTTGTAATAGGATGCATTTGAAACAGGTGGGGGGGGCAGCTCGCCATCCCCCTGCCCTAGACCCTCAAGGTCTACGTGTAACTTGGAGGTGGGAACTGACACCAGAGGTGGGGTTGACCTCCCTTCCCCATGTGCCACTGGGTGTGCTCCCTCCAGAGACCCGATGTGCATTAAGAGAATGTCGTGAGTGAGAGGGTTTAAATTGTGCAATAAAATTGGGTCACAGGGCTGCAGAGATGGTATATCACACCCGTGATGTACCCATATCCAAAGCCCTGTGTGTGTGGTGGTGTGATAGAGCCGATGGGGGGAAATGTCCAGGGATGGGGAGATAACACTGGGAAGACAAGCCTTCCCAGGGAGCCAGCTCCCCCACTGGCCCCAGTAGGCACCCCCATTCCCCACAATCCACCCAGGGCAGGGAGGTCACAAGCATACCCGTCCAGATCCAATGGCAGCAGCCCACACAGAGCCCAAGGCCGCCCGCCCAACCCCACCCCAGTAGAAAGATTACACCCCCCCTACACACACACATATTCAGTCAACTTCCAACCTACACAAGACAATAGACACTCAGGCAAAGTCGTCTGCCCTCCACTGAAACTCTCCCTCCCCCACAGTGATGGTTAGGACCACCCCCGCCTGGTAAGAAGGCACCAAGGCCCACCAGTGTGCCAGAGGCCCCCCAGCCAGGACCAGGCACCAGCACACACACCCGCCAGCAACATACAAGTCAGAATCCGAGCCCCCCCCCGTCCCAGGCCAGACCAGGGACGGACCCCCCAGGAGTGGCCCAGCCACCCAGCAGCTACCCACTGTCACCACCACAGACCTCCCCCAGGCCCCCGACATGACCACCAGAAAGATGCACCTGAGGAGAGCTGCTGCAGCAGAGCGTCCAGAGCAGACAGCTGTTTTGATGGAATGTATTCCAGCAACTTTAAAGTCTGCAGCCTCAGGGGAATCTTTTTACTTAAAATCTGTCTTTTAAAAACTGATTTCAATGGATTCATTGTGTTTTCTGTTCTGTTTTTAATCAGTCCTATTTGTTTTGTGTTTGCCTGTTGTCATGTTCAGCACTTTGTGACTACTGTCTTGAAAGATGCTCTATAAATAAAGTTGTACTAGTATGTTTGATAAAGATGTATATCTGTCTAGATGCTCTCAGAGAACGACCCTAACAGCTGACGGTCTTCTTGATGGCGCTCCACTCAGACACCCTGAAGCCTGTAAGGTGTGTGGTCTCTGACACACTGATATGTTACTGTAGTTATTACTGCTGGTAATGAATGGTGCAACCTTGTTAGTAATGACAGTAAAAGTATTCATTAGTACTCAAATAAAATGTGAATTTGTACAGTGCAATTTTATGAATAGACTTAATAATTTAATAGATAAAATGAAGTAGAATGACACAACCAGCCAAATTCAGAGGTCTGACAGTTTTAGATGAACTTTATGTTTGAATACAGCTACAAGTCAGTCATCATGCAGCAACATACCATACCATACCAGCTTTATTTAGAAAAGCACATTTAAACACAGCGTGTCAGCTGACCAAAGCGCTGCACAGCACGAATTACAACCCCCATAATAGATCTTTTAAAACACAATAAAACAACCAATAAAAGCACAATAAAACAATCAATAAAACAACAAAAATGCAATAAAACAATAATTTAAAAACCCTTAAAAACATTAAGATAAGAGCCAACTCAAAAAAAGTTTCTATCTAAAGCCATCTCGTAATAAATGATAAATTATATAATAAAAGACTCATTATTACTAATAATGAGTCTTTAAACGTGATTTAAAGGCTGTGATGGACGATGACTGGCGAATAGTAATGGGCAGTGCATTCCAGAGGACGGGGGCCACATGTACAAAAGCGCTCTCCCCTCTTGCTCTGTAGTTCATAGAACATGTGCAAAGTAGCAAGTGGTCATCAGACCTGAGAGAGCGCACTGGCACACAGGGGGCAGCAGGTCAGACAGGTAGGATGGTGTGAGACCATTCAGGGCTTTAAAAACAAAGAGAAGGATCTTAAAACGCTCCCTAAAAAGCACCGGTAACCAGTGGAGCCGGGCCAGCACGGGGGTGATGTGGGTACGTCTGTTTGTGTTTGTTAAGAACCTCGCAGCAGCGTTTTGCACCATCTGTAGCCGTTTTAAAGCTGAAACGGGGGAACCAATAAGGAGCGAATTAGCTGTAGCACTATCAAATATGCTATAACCTCTGAACTTTGACCCCTGTGATCATCACAAACAATAACCATCTTTTTCCCAATAACTTGGAATGCAATGACTCTTATATTATGTTTTAACCTGAATCAAGATTCCTACAGGTGTCCTACTGTCCACTTTCAGGTGTCCACCTCCCAGATGACCTCAACTGGACACCGGCTGGTTGATAAAACACTCTTTAAAGATGTCTCTTCTTTAAAACCACAGACTGGTTTCAAACTGTAATCTCTTGTTTACAGAACAGCCTCTACACAGTGTCCTATCTTCAGGGTCATTCACACATTCTCTCAAAGTGTTATAATGTGTTCCTCCTCTTTCAGGATTATTTTATATCAACCTTAAATCATCTGGTTTTCTACATTTCTACCTTGCTAAGGTTAAAAATCAATATTATTTCATATTTACTTATTCAGGAAATATGGGTTAAATAACTGAGTCACGTGACTTTGATAGTAACCCCTCATTGGTCCATGTAGATGTGACTCCCTCTTAAGTCCCTCCACTTCCTGACACACGTCAGTTCTCTTTCATTCCTTGAAGAGACAAGACTTCTCAGCTGTTCCAACTCTCTACACAGCTGAGCTCCTCTTAGAGACGGCCTTGTCTCGTGTGGGTATCAGACCCTCACGGCCGATCTCACTTATGGCTCAAGGGAAGGAAACACGCCGTTTCCTCTCCTAATCCAACATGAGCCTGGCCTCGCTGCCACCATGGATTATGGACTGAAACTCGCTACCGCGGGTACTCTAGGACCGCCCGGTTTGTCCTGCTGGCGAACCACCTCCCCGAGCGGACGTCTCCCCCCGGCTGGGTGCCCCCACCTCGACGAGGCGAGTTCACATCGGTCGGATCCATCGAGACCATCGCTGGTACGGGTGAGAACCATAATCTGGTAAATGAAGGCCTCTGTTGATAAGCTCTACACTCCACGTAACTTATCCTTCAACACCTCCTCCATTCTAACTAAACTAAATGAAGTTAAACTCCCTAGTCTATAATATCACAGACTCAGATCGTTGATACTTTATTTTAAAGATTCAATTTAGAACACAATAACACCGTGTTGACCCAACAGCTTCAACCTTATTACCTCATGCTATCTGCTTATCTGTTGTACTGTTTGTCCATGTCTTTTCATAATAAAACCTGTAAAGTCTAATTCCTGGACTCAGACTTCTATTCGTCAGTATTAAATGCATAATCTACTCACTGACATCAGAATGAACCTAGAGTACCTGTGAAACCAGTATTTTAGTCAAGGTGTCTGAGCCAAACCAGGTCAGTGTAAAACCGACAAAAACTAACCTAATAATCTCACAGAAGTGTGTGCCAATTATAAACTAAAAATAGAGTTTATAAAATGCTACATAGCGTAATCCAGGCGGGATGTGATAAAGGCGTGAATCACAGATTCCAGATGCGCTCGCTTAAGAACCGGTTTTAAACTGACTAAGCGGCGCAGTTGAAAAAAGCATGATTTCACAACCGCGTTTACCTGGCACAGCAGCACATGACCACACCCCCACCTCTGAGTCAGCCTGAAGCAGGTGAGTTCTGTAATAGTAGTTACAGCTGAAGTTATATTACTGAACAATACTACTCTAAGTGTTTATTACCTGATGTCATTTGTAAATCACTGTGACCTTACTGAAGGATTCATATCTGTATTAGTCATGTGTTTGATTTGCTTGCAGGTGAAGGGACGAGCACTGAGGACACAGACACCCTGTCAACACATCCTGAAGTTCATGACGAGTCTCTCAAGGCCTCTTTAGACCTGCTGACTGACTGTCACTGTCTGGTAAGATGGAGCTGGAGCTGGGATGGAACCAGAGACCCTCTGGTTGTCAGACGGCAGCTCTACCTACTGAGATACCTGCCGCCCAGATGAATGGAATGCTTACGCACACACAAAAAATGCCAAGTTCACTTAGCAGTGTTTGACAGCTATGCTAATGTACACTCAGAAACCTGGTGGCTTGATTTAATTTTGAGCTTCTTCTCAGGAGGAACGGTGGGGCTCAAATAGCAGGTTTGTGTGTTCACTTAGTGGATCGGTTTAGAATCCAATAAAGATGTCAGAGCTTGTTGCGTCTTCATGGCCATCTCACCTCATTAACAGCCAGCCTCACATCTACATCAAGACCTATTCAGAAAGGTGACATGTTCATTTGGCAGGTGTTTAGGCAAATGAAAAATATATATTGTCTTGAAGCACTGCCATTCAAACAAACTAGCAATAAAGGAAATGGAAAACTTCACAAGTTGTCATTCAAACTATGAGATTCATAAATTACAAACATTTTACATGTATTATAAGTTTAAAAACACTATTAGCAGCTAAGAAACATTTAGAAGCTTGTCTGAAGTGATAGAACAATAAAAATCAACTTGTTTCTCTCATCCAGGAGACTTAATGGGTTCTTTTATTTCCCTGTGTCCTGTTCTGACACTTCAGCCTGATAAATGGGTGGGTCTGAGGGGCGTTACTCTGACAGGAAAAGTGGGACATACTTTTGTTGTTGTGACATTAGTTTTATTGGATATTTGGGATGACAGTTCAACTAGTTAAGCAACTGAGTGTAGATGGTAAGTAAAGTTTATTTCTAGAGCACCTTTCACAGAATAAAATCACAAAGTGCTTCACAAAACATCCAAATTAAAACATGAATTAAGACAAAAAACAAAAACAAAGATCATTAAAGCTGCAAGCAGTTTCGTGCGGCCCTCGCAGCTCAGCGCCGCTCCGGCCTCATGTCGCCATTGCGGACTCACGCGCACCGCCACGCCGCAGCCACCTTAACCCCAGCTCAACTCCCGCAACCACAGACACCATGAACTGTTTCATTCGCACCTCATCCCAACACCACATCTCCTCTGAGCCCGCAAATCCACTCTGCACGTCACCACTAGGGTGTCAAAGCGAGTACCTATTAATAAAATCAGCAATGCTTTCTGTTTTACAGTCGGATTAGTATCACTCACATTAGGTTTTGTGCAGATCTGTCTAAAATTTTGGAAACTATAGGCAAACGTATTTCCATGGCGTGACGTCAATATTCGCCATGCCACCACCCGTAACTTCCTTCCTAACCTCCCAGTATTAGATGGCCTGTGAGGCCAAATTATCTTCTGTTATTTGACCTAAAATCACTTTGATTAAGTTAAAGGGGCAGAATAGGAACCATTAAGCATGATTTGGTGACTCATCAATATTTGAAGCTTAGCCACGCCCACACCGTTCGGTTGCCATCAAAAACTTAAAGAACTTTTGATCCCCAAAGCCTTATGAGTACACTGTAGCATTTTGAATTCTGTAGGTCAAAATACCTAGGAGTAGTTTGTTCAAATGCAGTGTCCAAATGGCCGACTTCCTGTAGGTTTTGGACCAGGACTTCAAGAGACTATTTTGTAGGCCTAGAGAGAAGACATAAGTGTACCAAATTGCATAATCCTCAGACAAAGCATGGCTTGGGGCTGACTGTTTTAATGCTAGTAGGGGCGCTATTTCAGAAAATAGGCCACGGCCACAAATTTTTCCATACGAATCTATTTGGGGTCAGACATGTATCACCCACATTAAGTTTTGTGTAGATCGCCTGAAGACGGTGGAAATTAGAGGCAAACATATTTCCATGGCGTGACGTGTGTTTTCGCCACGTCACGACAGCACCACCTTCCCTCCAAACCTTCCAGTATTGGAGGGCCTGTGACCCCCACTTGTCTCCTGTAATTTGACAAAGTTTCACATTGATTAGGTCAAAGGGGTCAAATAGAGACCGCTGAGACTATGGCATGATTTGGCACATGTCCATTTTTTACGCTTAGCCACGCCCACACCATTCAGTTGGCATAAAAAACTTGAACAACTTTTAATCCGCAATGCCTCATGAGGACACTGTAGCACTTTGAAGTCTGTACGCCAAAATCCCTAGGACTAGTTCGTTCAAATGCAACGTGTGTAAAAACGCCAAAATGGCGTCATTAGACCAAAATGTCTGACTTCCTGTAGAATTTGGACCATGGCTTCAAGAGACTTTTTTGTAAGTCTAGAGAGACTTCATTTGTGTACCAAATTTCATAATCCTCAGACAAAGCATGGCTTGGGGCTGACTGTTTTAATGGTGGTAGGGGGCCCTATTTCAAAACATAGGCCACGCCCACCGAATTTTTGCATCTAAATCTATTTGGGGTTGGACATGTATCACTCCCATTAAGTTTTGTGCAGATCGCCTGAAGACGGTGGAAATTAGAGGCAAATGTATTTTCATGGCATGACGTGTGTTTTCGCCACGCCAAGACAGGAAAACTTTGCCTCCAAACCTCCCAGTATTGGAGGGCCTGTGACCCCCACTTGTCTCCTGTTATTTGACAAAGTTTCACATTGATTAGGTCAAATAGGGACCGCTGAGACTATAGACTATATATGGAATTTAGAGGCAAACGAAATGCCATGGCGTGTCGTCTGACTTTGCTACGCCATCACAACCCCATGTTTTTTGGAAAACCTTCAGTACTGAAAACCAAGCTATCCCCACTTGTCTTCTGTTACCTGGTCAAGATTTGTGTTGATTAAGTGAAAACTTTCAAATCGGGACCGTTCACAATAAAACATGACCTTTTCAGTCATGAGGGGGCGTGGCTTTGATGACATCACAATTTAATGGATGCATGTCGTGGTTGTATGATGACCCAGCACAGCAAGTTTCATCATTCCATGATGTTCAATGACCATTTTATAGCTACTTGTATTTTTTTGGCGAGTCGCCCAAGTTTGAGGCTTGGCCCAGCCCCCTGAACATTAACGAAAACTCACAATTTTCAAGACTTAAGCTTCCCCATGCCTTATGAGCAAAATCACCAAAAATCAAGTCGATCAATCAAAATCTCTACGTGCAGTATGACCAGCTGCGGACCCTCCAAACAGCCAAAATGACCCAAAAATGGCATGTTTGACCCAAAATGGCTGACTTCCTGTTTGATATGGACCATGATGGTAAGAGACTTTTTCATGCGTCTTGGTAGGTTCTACAAGTGTACTAAATTTCATAACTCTACTGTGAAATAGGATCAAGGGGAAGGGTGTTTTTTCATTTTCTAAGTGGCGCTGTTGAGCCAATTTTTTGGAGACTTTTGCGACGCCCTTAAAATACGTAAATTTTAGCCAGGTTCTACAAATCCCCCAAATTTGGTGAGTTTTTGAATATGTTAAGGCCTCCAACTAGCCAATTTATTTTTGCCGGGAGAAAGAAAAATAAACGGAGGAATTACAAGAGGCCTTCGCAGCGCTTTGCTGCTCGGGCCTAATTAAACTAAGTAAAAGCTAATTAAAATGAATTAAAACTAAGCTAAAACATGAATTAAAACTGCTGCAGCAGGGACTTACCAGTGGGCCAGGGCCAGCTGAAGCAGAGGCACCCGCACCGAATCACCCGTGCAACACACAAACACAGTGCAACAAACCAGACGACAACACCACAAACCCCACGAAGGTGGTGCCACTGCTGCAGGAAGCCCAGCACTCCCACAGGAAGCCCCACTGCAGAGAACGGAAAACACAAAATTAAAACCATTGAACCGGGTAACGTTGTTGGGCGTTGGGCGCTGAATTTAGCATCTGAAGCGACCGGAGTCTCAGCTCAGGAAGTTGACCCGGAAGTTTTTCCTCATGGTGTTATCGTGGAGGCAACAAAATGGATATTTATTCAAAGAATCCTTCTTGGCAGCTTATGACAACTGGGCTGACTGATTCCATGGGTACTGATTTAATCAACTCCATGGTGAGTGACATTGTTTGTTTTTTTCTTTTTTTTATTAAAGGGGTGGTTTAGTCAGAATCCATGTTTTTCAGGTCATAGTTTCTAATAGGTCCCCCTGAGCCTGTCATGTAGGCCAAACATGAGAACTCTCCATTCCCTGGTTATTTAGAAAAAACAGAATAAGGAAGAACATACACTTAAAAATGCTGAAGAGCATTTCTGGAATTTTTGACGTCACAACGTGTATTCGCTGAGATGGTAACGCCTTTCGGTCCGCCCAGCTGCTAGCTTTTGTTTTTGTTGAAAATTCAACATGGCGGAACGCAGATGCAGTGTTGCCAACTCGGGGATACACCTGGCTGGCCTCTCTCCCTGTTTTCTTTTTCCTCCCTCTGTGTGTGTGTGTGTGTTTAAGCCGCGGTCGGTCAGCAGAGCGCTGCGCGATTCCCCCCCCCCCCGTCGGAGGGGAGCACGGCTGACAAACAGCAAGAGGAGAACAAGAGGAGGGAAACTGAGGAAATGAGTTTTATCAGGAAGCAGCTCCCTCAAAGCTAATCTTTAGTAAAGACTAGACGCTGCTGTTCGTTACCTGGGTTTTAACTTTTTCACTCTTTCACTTTCCAAAGTATCTCGGGACATTTCGGGGGGGCGGAGTATTGACGTTTCGGTCATCCAATCAGAAGCGAGTGCTGTGCATATCATGAATACTAATGAGAATCCTGCTGTTTCAAATTCAGGTGTCAGATGGGAAACTTCTAAAGCTTCTATTATAAGCATCAAAGCTTCTTTCTTTATAGAAATTACACAGATAGCATTGAATTACACTAGAGAACAATGCAACACTATAAAATAACCCAGAAGTTATACACAACCTTTATTTATTCTACAGAAAAGAGCTCTGAGAATCATCAGCTATAGTGGCTACAGAGATCCATCAAACCCGTTGGTCATTAAATACAGAATACTGACATTTCATGATTTAGTAAACTGGAAAATTCTACAAACACTGTACAACGCTAGTTTAAGTTCTCTGCCAACAAACATTCAGAAGATGTTTGAGAAGAGAACTAGTGGTTACATGTTGAAAGGAACTGATGTGTTTACAAAACCTAGATTTAGAATAAAAATGAAGGAATGGAGTATGTCTGTAAATGGTGTTAAATTATGGAATAATCTTAACAGGGAAACAAAAAAATCAATGTCATTTAATATATTCAAAAAATGTACCAAAATGGGTGTATTAAGTAATTATGAAAAAGTACATTAAACCAATGATCAGGATCAAATCTGGAAATGAGAACAAGACAGAGTTCATAATGAATCGAAGTTTGAAAATTTAATAGAATCTTTTTGTTAAGTGGGGGCAGAAATTATAAGATCTTTTTTCTTCATTTTGCTCCTTTTTTGTTCAAATATGATTTTTTGTTGTTATATCTTATTGTTTATATATTTTTGTTTTATTTATTTTATTTGAATGAAATAAACTTTAACTAAAACTAAAAACTATTGAAAACGCCTATCAGCAAATGGCAGAGGCCTACTGTTTTAAGTCCTGATGAGTGAATTTATACCTTAAGTAGTAGGGGTGCAACGGATCCAAAAACGGATCGGATCGGTTCCCGGATTTGAGTCACGGTTCGGATCAATTTTTGGATCAGCTTAAAGAAAAAGAAAAGACAAAAAACTTTGCTCTCTCATTATTTTCTAAAACACTGAGCAACAGTTTCTGCTCAATCCTCATAAATAACAATATTTAACTCAAGATGTCAATCTGATGCTGCAATACAGTTTTGAATCATATTAAAACTAATTAATAGGGGAGATAGACTATATCTATGTCACAGACCTGCTTCTGTCAAACTAGCGGTCACAGCTGGGGGGGGGGGGGGGGGGGGGGGGGGGGGGGGGGGGTGACGCACAAGGCGCTGCTCTGTGGCTCCTGACTGACCTCCGGTTATAATATTAACGTTCATTAGCTCGTATAAAAGCCCAACATAACATTATCTCAGACAGAAACAGGTGAATCTGGTTTGTCCATCAGAGAGATTCAAGCTGACGGAGAGAGAGACGGAGGAATCAGAGGCAACGCGTGCAACAGAGGTTTGACCAGAATCGATCAGGGATCCTTATCTCGTCTGAATCCAACAGACTGAACCTCTATACGTGATGCAAAACGAACGCCTTTCTCAGAGGGAATTATCGGCAGATTCAGAGCGCACATGCACAGAAAGTCGGGAATGATTTAGCGACGCAAGAACGTCGCATTTTCCGCGAACCACGTGCGTTCCGAACCGTGGAGGGTGAACCGTACGAATCACGGATTGATGATGATCCGTTGCACCCCTATTAAATAGCGACATGTCTTTGTAGCTGAATGTTAGAGGAAGACTTATGCTGTTGAATGCTTTGGTTCTGTCATGACTGTGGCACGAGTTGGACCCAGAACGAGACCCAGACAACAGGGATGTAACAAAAAGAGTCTCTTATTGAAGAAAGGGGAGGTGGAAAAACGGCTGTGAGCCAGATCAGAGTTCGTCCAGAGGGTAAACGAGGAGGAGTGGGATCCAACTGGATATCAGTCCGACTGAAGGGAGAGAAACGGGACAAGGAGGTGAATAGAATAATAAGGAGTGGGTCTCACCACAGGAGGCAGGGGCAGAGTCCGTGATCCAAAGGCAGGGTGGTCAGAAACGGTCCAGTTCAGAATCGAGGCAGGCAGAATCCAGGGAGGGCAGGCAGAGACGGTGATCCAATAACAGAAGGGAAGTTCAAAAACCAGTAAATCCAAAACGAGGTCCAGCAGGGAGCAGGCTTGAGGCAGTGGTCAGGAGACAGAAACACTATGGTCAGTAACAAGAACAGGAATCAGACTGTGAAGGGTGAAAACTGCGTGGCAAACGACAAGTGGCTGTAGGACTGTGGTAGATAAAGGCAGAGGAACAGGTGGAAACAATGATGATCGATTAGCAGGTGAGGGAGGGGCAGAGAGCAGATTCATGACAGGTTCATGTAGTTTAGTCCGTTTTGAGGAGTTTTTTGTGACTGTTCCTTAAAACGCACGGCGCTCTATAGGAGTTTTGTATGAGTGACCTGAAATCGAAATTTAATTTATTTTGATGGGGTGAGCCTTAATAGGTTTTTTGACACATTTCATTTCTATACATATTTTTTCCAATATTGTGTATCATCACAGGCATTATCTCATCTAACTAACTGAACACAAACTGTCACACTAAGCATCCATGAAAATCGATGCTTTTCTTTATAAATGTAGATGTTTGTATAAGTTCAAGAATGTTTGTTTTGTATTAATGCATAAAATTATACCAAAGGAGAATGAATAATTCATAAAAAGAAGACACTGACAGGCAGGTTTCTACTTTTATTTTGTGAAATGTGATTTGAAAATGTTTTGTTTTAATCAAATGACAATAAAAGTTTAACTAACACTCTATAGACATAGGAATAACTAGACTGGACAAGTCCGATTTACAGCCTTTACCAACCGTCACTGATAGTATGCATTACTTATATACATCATTTTACATAGCTCACTGGAAAACAGGCAGACAGCTCTTTCAAGGTGTCATCATAGGATGACAGAGATTTCCAGTGATGCTCCATCTCTCAAGCTAGAATCATCTTTTCCTCTTCCAGTCTTCTTACTGCCATGATGTTATCAAACACCCTTCTCTATACTGGAAGACTGACGGACTCTGAAATGCATTTCAGACAAAAAGGTATAGATCAATCCTCAAAAACTCTGAATTCATAAGTGATTTTAACACCTGAAGTATTACGCTACAGTTTCTTGTCTGATATGATGACAGTAGAAAACAGTGGTTATTATCGTACCATTGTGTGGTTGCTGCCATGGCCAAGCTGTGTCCCCAGATACTGAGTTTGTGTCTGGAACCATTCTGTTTTAGTTTTCCACTGCCGTGGTCAACTTGCCTTTTTCTTCTCTGATTCTGCAGCGAATCTTGGCACTAGCTTTTGCTCTATCAGTGTCTTTATAAAGACGCTGGGATCGCCTCTTGATGCTCGCAACCAGCACTTCAATCCTGCCCATTAAGGCATCAGCATCAGTAGTGCTTGTTGTTGCTGCTTAGACAAAAAGAGAAGGAATGCAGTATTAGAAAGTATTAGAAAAGTAGTAGAAAGTATTTAGCAATTTCATCAAATTTTCAAACCATGTTTGTTCACCGTCTGCCCTCCTTTACATCACTGACCCAGTCACCCAGTTGACTGTCTGTCACCGACAACTCCACTTTCAAAGAGTCCAGGTTTTGAAGCTGCCTTTGAAGAGCTTTAGTGGCCAATATTACCAGTTAAAACAACAAACGGCCAATACAAGTTCAAACTCCAGCTCAAAAAATATAGAAGACAGATCTAAAATACATCATTAGAACATTACCTTCTGATATCTGAGGGTCAGAGAGGGGGCCAAGTTGTCCATCTTTAGCTGATTCCAGCGCATGGCCATTAGAGTAAGCATGTCTGTCCGTCCTGGTACCGGCAAACACCGTAATGTTAGCTTGTGACAAAAATCATGGTTTAGATACTTAAAATCTCAGAAGAGCAGTATTTGGCCTTCTCACCTGCTTTGGACATACAGTATGTTTAGTGGTGACCGCAATCCTTGAGAGAAAGGCATTGCACTGCTCCACCTCTGCCCCCAGCGTCAAACAGCTCCATCCACTCCACCTTAACTAAATCACACACAAGAAATACAAGTGTGTCAAAAGTTGTTCATCTTGCTGGGAAAGTGTTTAAACAAGGTGATTCTATGCCAACGTCAGAGCTCCATACCTCACATTTGAAATAATGAGCTTTAGCATGAAATACTGAGAGAAATGGCTTCATCTCAAGAAGATGCTGGAGCTCTGGACAGCTTTTGGTCACTTTTTCAAGATATGGCCAGTAAGTAAGTAAGTAAAGTTTATTTCTATAGCACCTTTCACAGAAAAAATCACAAAGTGCTTCACAGAATCAAACATGATAAAACAAATAAAATCAATTAAACAAACAAAATATCATTACAAATCAAAATCATTAAAGAACAACAAGAGAACATAAAATAGTTATTTAAAAGCAGTTTTGAATAATTGGGTCTTCAACTGCTTTTTAAAGGAGTCCAGACTGTCTATACAGCGTAAAACTAAAGGAAGGTCATTCCAAAGTCGAGGTGCAACAGACTGGAAGGAGAGATCACCTCGACTTTAAATCTGGTCCTTGGAACTGTTAGTAGATTCTGGTCTGTGGACCTGAGGACTCGGGTTGGAACTGTTAGTAGATTCTGGTCTGTGGACCTGAGGACTCGGGTTGGAACTGTTAGGAGATTCTGGTCTGTGGACCTGAGGACTCAGGTTGGAGCTGTTAGTAGATTCTGGTCTGTGGACCTGAGGACTCAGGTTGGAACTGTTAGGACATTCTGGTCTGTGGACCTGAGGACTCAGGTTGGAACTGTTAGTAGATTCTGGTCTGTGGACCTGAGGACTCAGGTTGGAGCTGTTAGTAGATTCTGGTCTGTGGACCTGAGGACTCGGGTTGGAACTGTTAGGAGATTCTGGTCTGTGGACCTGAGGACTCGGGTTGGAACTGTTAG
>SSNR01000242.1:221144-247006 GCA_006937965.1 Callopanchax toddi | reverse complement strand
GAGCCCTCTCTGTCCCTGCTGCTTCTGATATTAGCTCTGTTAGCAGAGAGCTGCTGCTGGACTCTGAAGCTGAACTTGACTCGGCCCTGGATGAACTTTCTGACCAAAATAAACGCATAATCCTGTCAAGCCTTGCCATTCTGTGAGGTGAAAGGTTTAAAAATAAAAATAAATCCATCTTTAGCTGGAGAATGGGTAGGTTTTTAGTAGAAATGAGCCGTGAGTCCTCAGTGAACGGCTGAGACGGCAGAGAAACACACGGAGCGTCCTGTACGACAGCGCCCCCTACTGGTACAGGTTTGGTCGATGCGCGTGCATGTTGAGAGAATGCAGAAATTTGAATTTCATTGGCTGAAAAATGTCGGCGGCAAGAAATAATGGAAAGGGGTCTCTAGGAGGAAGGAGGGTCTTCATCAGAATGACAGATGTTGTGGAACTCAACCCATAGATCATAGTTTAGACCTGAAATATCATTTAGAACATTTAGAAAACTTTGAGACAGAGAAAAATGCTCCAGAGTGCCGCTTTAAATACCATTTTGCTCTTAACAGTGGTTTATTAAGGTAGTCCAGCAAACAGCTGAGGAAAAGCTGCAGCTTCAGCTCTCACTAACTCATTTAGTCACACAACTAACTAACTCAGAGAGCAGCAGCGCTCATAAACACAACAATAACCTCTAAACAATGATTACTGTATTCTGGAATATTTTTTCAGATGTTGTCATGTTTAGTGTTCTGTGAATTAGTCTCATTTAGCAGATGAACTGAAGTTGGGAAATCATACCACAGTTTTATTAAAGCATTCATCCAGATTACTTAAACTGAAAACACAATGTTTTTTCCCATCTTTGGTGAAGATTCTTCTTGAGAATAAATCCAGAAGATGGGACCAAATGCTACAAGGACTGGAGTCAGTCGTAAGACGGGACAGTTGGATGAAGACGACCATCATGACCAGCAGAGAGCTCCTTTCTTCACCAGCTAACAGATAACATAGACGAGGTGAGACACTTATCTTTAGGTATGATTGATTTACACAAGTTTAGACATTTTAAGGAAACCTAAATAAAGCAAATGCAGAAGAGGACTTGATCTAATTGGTAGATGTCACTTAGCATCCTTCTCCATATATATGTGTGTGTGTGTGTGTGTGTGTGTGTGTGTGTGCGTGTGTGTGTGTGTGTGTACCATTTAGAGGCTCAGAAACCCTTTGCAGGAGTTTTGGATTAATTAGCTGATTAGAGTGTGACACTTTGAGTCTCATATTCTAATGTTTTAAAATGTAACCTTTATATAAATGTTCCTTATCCTTTTCCAGGTCACTGGAGCATCAGACCAGGTGACAACATTGTGGCCAGGTTCACCAGCCATCAGACGCTGTCAAAGAACAAGAGCTACTACTTCCTTCAGTTCTTGAGAGCTGCAGTTCTTCAGGTTTGAGATGTTTCCTGCTGCAGCATTCTTACATGTTTTTTGACTGCACTAACCACTGCACTGTTAGTACATGTGTTAATATTTCATTTATTAATTTGTTATTCAAATATTTTTGAATACAGCTGAATTCTAACAGAAAAAGTTGTACTGTAATATTGTGGGCAAATGTTTTTGTATTGTGAAGAGCAATGTATTCCACTCTTTAGAGATATTTCACTCTTAAGTGAAATTTGGTCTGTTGTCATATTCCTCAGAGTTAGATCAGTGGGGAAAAGCATTTTGTAACAGCCCAGTCATTCTCCTAATCTGACAGTATCCTGTTTGCTTTAGTATAGCATAAACAGTCTAAGTTAATGGTAACAGCTAGCATTTAGTGTAAACATTTCATAAAAATGACTCATTAAGGATCCAAATTTTTCTTGGTGACTTCAATAATCATATCAACTGCAAATGAAAATAATAGCACAAAGAAATGACAGGAGCCCATTTAGACCTGGACCTACATCACAACACAGCATCACTGTAAGCCGATGCAGAACTTGGTAGTTGCAGTTTTCTGTCATTAGGTTTACTCAATAACACATTTACAACATTTCACCCTAATGACAGTGAACACTGAGTTTGGGGCAGGTTTTAGGGCTGCTGTGTCCGATCCTTGTGCTTTCAATCACTCACTCAATTAATCAAATTTTATTTATAAAGCACTCTTCATGCTATGGGCAGCTCAAAATGCTATACAGATTTAAAATAAATAAAACAATAATTCCATAAACAATAAAAACAGTATACACACACCCACCCACACAGTTTAAAGTACCAACATAATAGTAAAAGAGAATAAATAAAACTGGCCACTGGACTGGCAGCCTGCAGCACAGCTTTGTTGTAATAAAGTTCCAGGTCTAAATGGCTCCTGTAATTCCTTTGTGTTCATTATTATTGTCAGTTGTAGTCAATATTATTATTATTGAGGTCACTAAAAAAAGGAATATTATTGAGTCATTTTCATGACATTTTCACACAAAATGCTAGCTGTTACTATTCACTTAGTTTATGCTAAGCTAAAGCAAACAGAATACTGTCAGATTAGGAGATTAACTGGGCTGGTTACAAAATACTTATTTCCCACTGATCTAACTCTGGGGAATACAGCAAACGACTACATTTCACTTAGGTGTGGAATATCCCTGTAAATAAACTTAGTTCAGTGAACAGTTACCATGAGTTAGTTTATGAACTTTAAAACATTGTAAATTCTGCATCTTATTACATAACATTACTTGAAACTGAATGAGTAAAATGAATAGTCATCTGGATGCACTTAACAATTAAAGTGAGTTTGTCTGTTTCTGGGGTTTTATAAACTGTAAAATGTTTTATTTTATCTATAATAATTGATGTAAATTGCTAATAATTTAAATGAGATGTTTCCTACATAATACAATCTCTGTTTCTATGTAATAATCATATTTGAAGTGTTTTAAATAAAAAACATGTTTTCTGAGAGAAGTGTCAGTTTGGTTTTAATATAATTGTTTGAATCAACTAATGAAAACTATAAAGCCACACATTACACATGTAAATAATTGTAAATATTTAATGTTAATATTAAATAACAGTAATTAATTATCATTTTAATTTATTATTTAATAGTATGAATAAAGAAATTAGTACAGCACTATACTGTAAGAATAATTTTTATACAGTAGTGGTACTGTATTCAGCTTACAGTTACAGTACTGTAAAATTACAGTAACAGTTACAGTACTGTAAATTGAACTTACAGTAACTTACTGGCTAAAATTTACAGTAACTTACTGGCAACAGTGTTGCCAGTAAGTTACTGTAAAAAACCCAATGAAATGTCTAACAGTGCACGTTGTGTGGAGAGCTGAGTCCTAAGCTGACCAAAACCAGTGGTTTCACCCAAAAGTAGCAGGTAGAGGTAGAGCAGGAGGTGACAGAGGCTGATATCCTCTGAACCATATAGGGCGCCCTCAGCAGCTGATTGGTGGACCAAGATGAGATCATCCTGCTACAGTTGCGTTTAAGAGTTCCATCTCAGTCTGTTCACCCAGACGCCTTCAGACTCTAGATCAGCTGGTCTTCTTGGTGTATTAACTGTGATCAGGTGTGAACCAGGTCTTGTGATTACTGAGACGATGACTCTGTGTAATGGATGCTCTGCTCTCCTTGAAGATCAGCCAATGGGGAGAGTTTTTAGAAACCACGTAGATTTCCAGCTCCATGATGAGGACTGGCTGATCAGCTGATTTAGATTCTCTACAGCATCCTGTGGATCTATGAGCTGAACTGGACCTGGACCCACCAGAACCAGCTCTCAGGTTTCTTTAACCTGCTGGTCCAGGTGGGCTGATCTTAGTCTGATAGGATGAACAACAGGACGTTTACTGCCTGATGCCTCTTTGGGTTAAATGACTTTTTTTTTTTTGTTGTTGTTAATTTCAAGTGAGCTGTTTGCATTTGGAATCTGTTGCTGTCGACTCTCAAGATGAGATCCAAAGAGCTGTCACTGTCAGTGAAGCAAGCCATCATTAGGCTGAAAAAACAAAACAGACCAATCAGAGAGAGAGAGCAGAAACATTAGGCGTGGCCAAAACAGCTGTTTGGAACATTCTTAAAAAGAAGGAATGGACCAGTGAGCTCAGCAACGCCAAAAGACCCGGAAGACCACGGAAAACTACTGTGGTGGATGACCTGGTGAAGAAACACCGTTCACAACAGCTGGCCAGATCTAGAACACTCTCCAGGAGGGGTGTGTGTGTGTGTGTGTGTGTGTGTGTGTGTGTGTGTGTGTGTGTGTCAACCATCAAGAGAAGACTTCACCAGAGTGAATACAGAGGGTTCACCACTAGATGTAAACCATCGCTGAGCCTCTAAAACAGGAAGGCCAGATCAGAGTTTACCAGTCGTCTAAAACAGCCTTCAGTTCTGGATCAACCTCCTGTGGACGGATGAGACCAAGACCAACTGGTACCAGAGTGATGGGAGGAGAAGAGTCTGGAGAAGGACAGGGACTGCTCCTGATCCTGAGCGTACCACCTCATCAGTGAAACATGGTGGTAGTGTCATGGCGTGGGCAGTATGGCTGCCATTGGAACTGGCTCTGTTGTTGATGATGTCACTGCTGACAGAAGCAGCAGGATGAAGTCTGACGTGTTTCAGGTAATATGATCTGCTCAGATTCAGCCAAACGCTTCAGAACTCACGGGACGGAGCTTTCCAGTGCAGATGGACAGTGACCCAAAGCAGACTGCAGAAACAACCAGAGAGGTTTTCAAGGAAAAGAAGTGGAACGTGATGCAATGGCCGAGTCAATCACCTGACCTGAATCTGGCTGAGCATTTCACTTTGTGAAGACCAAACTGAAGGGAAAATGCTCCACGAGCCAGCAGGACCTGAAGACCGGTGCAGTAGAGTCCTGACAGAGCATCACCAGGATGAGAGCCAGTCTGGTCAGGTCTACGTCTTCCAGACTTCAGGCTGGAGGTGACTGCAAGGGATTTACAACCAAGTATTAATAAGTGAAAGTTTGATTTATTTATGATTATTATCCTGTCCCATTATTTAGAGTCCCTTAAGGAGTGGGAGGCTCATACAAACCGTTGTAATTCACCTGGTTTGGATGTGAATACCTTCAGATTAAAGCTGACCGTCTGCAGGTAGAGCACTCTGTTTGTTTCTTTTAAATCCATTCTGGTGGCGTATGGAGCCAAAAATGTTAGAATTGTGTTGATGTCCCAATAATTATAGACTGTATTTCTGTACTTTACTGTTGCCTCTATCCATCTTGTAAAATAAATACCAATACAAAGGTGAGTGATACCTGCTCTACCTGGCTCCTACCTCACCACAGCAGCAGAGTTCAATTATTTGCACATCTACCTTTCTTTCAGCCTAAATGAACCCCCATCCTTTAGAGAGGGAGCCTTCCTTCCTCCACTGTGATGAATCAAACCACCTATTGAATTTGAAAAACCTGTTAGGATGGCTGACAGGAAATAATGAATGGTGACCACAAAAACACAAATATCATCACTTCTAACCAGAAACAAGGTGAGAAGTCCCCCTGAAGACAGGAGCTGGCTGATGTCCGATCGTTTGTCCTGACACGAGCTGCTCGAGAACTGTATCAGGTTTTAACCAGTTTATGAAAGAGTTTCCAAAACCTAATTAGTGTTGCAAATGAGAATTTCCAGTTCACTCTATCAAAAGCTTTTTCTGCATCTAATCTAATAAATAAACCACATTATCTGGGAGCTTTAGCTCGATCAGATCCAGTTCGACTTCATCTGGACTAACTCGTTTACACGCAGTTTAAAAAATCTACTTCAGTCGATTTAAGGCAATAATTCGGTTTTCTAAAAACCATGTAAACGCACTGACTGAGGCACCCCCCCCACCACACACACACACACACACACACACACACACCACAATAAGGTGTAAATCTCTCAGGGGGGAAACTGAAGAATGAAAAAACTAAAAAATAACAAAATATTCCTCATCAGACTTTAGCTGCTAAAAATATAGCATTAAAGGTACCATAGGGAATTTGGTAAACAATGTAGCTTAAAACTTTTTTTTCATGCCTCTTAACAACGTTCTAACATAGTACAGCTATAAATATAATGTGGTGATTTAAAAAAAATTAAAGAAATTAATAAAGTGGTCGTCCCGCAGTTTTGGACCAAAAGCAATGATTGGACAATCCGTCTGTCTGTCTCCTGAAGCGCCTCACTTCCTCACTGCCTGGATCCTCCATTAATGCTGCTGGAGCATTTTTCAGCAGAACATCCAGGAAGTGAGAGAAGGACAGAAACAGCTGTTAGCGCTTCAGTTTTAGGAAAAAATACCAGAGTCCCAAAAAGAAAAACAGCTTTTCAGCTAGCAGGAAGCTAAAAACGTTTGGACGTAGAAAGAGGAGAAACCTGGGCGAACGTTAGCATAGCGTTTTAACAGCTGGTGTTTTGCTCTCTATTGTTACCGTGGTAATGTGCGGTCCCATGTCCGGAGGAGGCGTGGCCTAAGGATTATACCTGATGGGAGGGGTGAGAGCTCTGAGACGTGTTTGTGTAAAATAGCTAGCTAACCTAGCTGGTTTGAAGACTCCCTCTGGAGCCTTTCAGTTTATCTTTGACCTGTTATTATTCAGGGAAACTTTGTTTAAATAGTAATTTTTAAAAATATGATTCTAACTTTCTTAAACCACAGAAAAGTTGTTTTTTCTTTATTCATCTTCAGCTGGCTGGCTAAAAATCCACCTGATTTATTACTATGGTCAAAGTTTTCTCTTGAAGTCTTTGTGCTAAGAATTTGTTGTCGTTTTGCTTTTCGTATTCTGCCCTGCATTTCTTCTTCCCTAAAATGTAATGAATATGTTTGTTTTCTCTTCTAAACTCTTCCTCCCTCTCTCTTGAGACGGTGCTGTAGAAGCTCTAACCTTTTGGTGATGACGTATCTGTGAACTGTTCGGGTGGACTTGGCTGCCTGTGTGACCCTGTAGGGTCCAGGCTTCTCCCAGCAGTGACACTGACCTCGTCACATTCAGAAAGAGACAAGACAAGAATCGCTGGGACTGAAAACAGTCATTTAATTGTCTCTGAGTTCAATAATAAATAGTCAGCTGGACCTTCACCGCAGCTTAATGTGATGTAATGTAAAGCTTAGTCAGCATTATGCTGAGGTCCTGGTTCAACACTCTAATAAACAGCATGCTGGTGAAGGATGAAAACCTCAACGTTCCTGATGTTTAGGTGTTGTGTTCCATCTGTACAGGATCTTATGTATGATGTATAGGATGCACACACAAACACTTCTTATCTTCTTCTGGCACACTTTTACTCAGCACCTTGTGAGGGCATTCCCATTCATCACCCTGTTCCTCGGCTTCATTAAAGATCATTTGCCTCACAAATGAGAACTCATTGGCAGCAGCAGTAGGAGGACATTTCCCTGAAACAACACATTGACTAGAGTGCAGGCTAACTGCCCCGTGGCTTGTTTTTATCTCCACAATAACCTCATTCTGACTGAATCATGTGCTGACTGCATTTTGCATTACTGTATTTTCTCATAATTGCACCGTTTCTGCTTTCATATGTAAAGTTTTGACCCAAAACCTCATAATAAGATACAAGTCGTTAGAACTGTGAATCTTTCAGCCACTCGCGGTTTAATTAGGTTCAGATTCTTGGGGTGACGATTTGATTCTGAATCGATTCTGGAGTCACGTCTGATTGGCTCTTAGTAACAAAGGGCTCCAGTTCCAGGATGAACGACTCTCCTCTTTAAGGTAGAAAGAGTTGAGAACATGTTCTGTTACTTTAAAGAAAACTGGTGGTGTTTAATCAAATTCAGCTTTACAAGGAACAATCAAGTGATTCTAAAGTTGTAAACGAACAGAGGTGATCTTTTGAAATGTGATGTTTTTTACACACTTGGAAAGACACTAACTCCTCTGTAATTGTTGGACTGTAATTTTTTAATTAGTTAAATAGTTTTCTGTATTTTCTACAGACATTTTTTCCTTCTAATGTCTATTCTTTTATTTACTTTTATTCTATTTTTCTTTTCTTATTTCTATTTTCTTTTTTTTCAAATTATTCAATGACTATTGTTAACCTTGTTAGATTGGTTTTAGATTAGTAGATTAGTTTTATTGATCAAAAATTGTAGTTAGTAATATTAATGCTTTCTTTTTTATATATAACTTTTTACAAAGTAGTCTTGTAGAAAATTGTATTTGGTTAAATGTTGGAAACTGTATTTTTGTAATGTTCTCCTTTACATGAAAAATGACCAAAATAAACAAATCTGAAAACAGAGGTGATCTTTTGACAAAGAGGAACATTTTATTCCTGCCTGTCTTGTAAACTTTAACATTTCTTTATAGTTAATAGTAGCTTTGAAAGTGAAGCAGGAAAACATTTTTCAAGTTTCATGGGAACAAAGTTTAACATTTGATTCCTCAACCAGTAACTCTGATCTCAGATTAAACCATTGACATGTTTTTATTTTGGTTTCCTCCCATCAAACCTACAGAGCTACATCCTCCAATAAAATACAGGGGGCTGGAGGAGGTCACATGACGTGTTCCTGTTGAACCAAGGTCCTTCAGGTCTTCTGCTCCTTATGGATGGAATCAGCTCCAAAAGCAGCTGAACCTGAAGGACCTGGTCTCAGGGACTGAGTTTAATCATCTTAGACTCTCAGATATCAGGATGTACATGTTCTGATCTCTGGTTTCTGTTATTGACTCTGCTGCTCTGAACTACTGCTGATCATCTGAGGTTCTTTAGTTTTCTGTGAGGTGTGAACTGTTTTCTGTATGTGTCCTGATCACTGTGCTGATTGAGCTGCTGCCTCTCTTGACCAGCACACTCAGAACCAGTAATTCTGTGTTCTAACACCAACAGTGAAAACGGAATTTAAAGGTCCTATGGCTCCATATTTACATCACTTTATATTAAACAGGTGTAATCTTTGATGCCTCTAGATCAGCGTTGCACCATTAGAACTCAAAATACGCTGTAATTATTTCCTAAGGAGAAACTCAGAGATCAGAAGAAAGCGCCGCCTTCCGGTTCTACTGGGTTTCTCCTGATTTGGCAGCCTGACACTTCTGCTGCAGCAGGGGGCAGTGTCCAGTAGGGGGCAGTGTCCAGTAGGGGGCAGTGTCCAGTAGGGGGCAGTGCCCAGTAGGGGGCAGTGCCCAGTAGGGGGCAGTGTCCAGTAGGGGGCAGTGCCGTCGCGTGAAAGAGAAACGAAACTGAAACTAAACACTACACGGTCTATGGGCAATGGCGGCTGCACTGCCTCGCTCCAGGTGTCGTGAACGTGCATGTGGGCGGATAATTGACCATATAAGGAAGTCCGGATCACTATGACCTCATAGCGGGCTGGAGTGAAAAAAACTGTTTGAAACCTGGGTCTGAAATCTGGAAGAGCTTCTCACTGGCTGGACTAGGAGACAGATGGACGCCGTTTGTTGCTCTTTCTGGCAGGTTGAAGGTGAGAACTCAACACATGATAGATAAGTCAGAAAACATGGAAAACCAGGACATGGGACCTTTAAGGACAGCCCTGAAAGTTAGAGTCAGGATTTTAAAAAAGGAAGCTAAGCCTGCTAGCATCCATGTGTTAGCTCTCACTCAGGTTGCTAAAAAGATGGTTTCATACCAAGCACTGTTTAAGGTTTAAAACAACAATAAATTAGTAAAAGGTATTACGGAATAGGGGTGTAACAATATTGTAAATATTGCGGTAGTAAAATGGCCACGATATGGTCGTGTCGCGGTATTGAACAGTACGTCCTATTTGGCTTTGTCGGGCCTTGGCTGGGGCCGGTTCTCCCCTGGGTCTCGGCTCTCAGGTTGGATCCGTTTTTTATGAAGAATGTGATGATGGGACAACCCTGAGCATCCTCTACATAAGACAGTAACTCAACAAGTGTCCCTACACAGGAGGACGTCTCCATGGGCTCCTCCCCACCATAGTCTTATCTAGTGAGCTGTCCTGCTGTCCTTTGGACAGCCAGTATTCCAAAATCACGGCCTAAATCACAAGGGAGGCTTTTAAATTTGATGGCAAAGCCGTCCTTGTTTTGTGTTAAATCTAATTGTGAATTTTCATTTTGTTTCGGTAAAATAAAATCTGAATATTGGCAAACCTGGTCGGCAAAAAGACGCTCTACCGGAGACACGCTGCTAAACTCTCTCTGCAGCATGAGAGCAGCAGCAGCTGTACTCAGAGTGTAATGATGAGGACGACATCACACTGGCAACATGGATTTAATGAAAGAACTACAGTTCAGGAAACACTACGTATATGTAGCACGCGGGTCAGAAATATGCGGCTCGCGGGCCGGATCCATCCCCCACTGAACAGAACCGTCTATAAACCATTACAATGCTCCGATGGAGCCGTCAACCTCCCAGGGTAGGGCAGGCTCTGGTCCAGTTCTTTGTTCTGTTAAAGACCAGAGAAGATCCTTCTTGTCCACAGAAAAAACATCTAGAATCATTCTTTAATTGATTGATTACTACGATCAGAGAACTACTTTTTGTTTTTTGGCACTCCGCCCACTTTGAGTGATGTCACCAGTGGGCGGGCCTCGTCAAAACGACCCCGATGACCCTTTAATGGAAGGTTTAGAGAGCTGTTGGTTCAGATGTGGTGTTGTCAGTATCAGAATGTTTTATTTATAACCCTCAGTATAAGTTTACCATCTCTACTTTGTTACCCTGCAGCCTCCAGCTGTGACTCTTCCTGCATCTGGAACAGAAACACCCTGGAAGAGGGAGCTGAGCTGAGCCGCACCACAACGCCTTTCTTCTATTTTCACAGACAATCACAGCACTGAGTGGAGCATGTTACCCCCAGGCTTCAGATGTCTCAATATGCACAAAATCTAAGAAAATCATTTTCTATTAAAACAGAAATTTAAAGTGGTACTTGTACTTTTAACAATAGCGCACTTGAAACGAGAGTTGGACGGAGAGCCCTGATGGTTGTGACCAAAGACGTTTCCTCTGGTCATGGTGAGTGTGAGAGGGGATGAATGTATATCATCCAAAACCTGAAGTTTTACTCGTTGGTCCTGAGGCTCAGAGAGAAAGTCTTCAGAAATGTCAGTCTACAGAACTGAGAAACACAGCTGAGTGAGCGCGCTCACGTGGCGAACAGTCAGTTTATTATGACGTCGACAGATGTGAGCCCAGCTGTTACTCACCGGTTGGACAGGTGATCAGAAAACGCTCATAGCTGGTCAGTCCTGGCTGACAGCGTGGCCTCTTTTCTGCGTGAACGCTACCAAGGACCGCGTTGCGCCACTGGTTTGGCGCTCGGCCACTTCCTCCAAGCTGAACCGAGCTCCGAACCAGGTCCAGTTTAAGGGGAGGATGCGTGCCAGGTGCGCGAGCTTATCGCAGGCCCGCGGTGACTCCTCAGGCGCGTTTGAGCGTCTCCACGGACGTGCGCCCACTCCTGCTCAGGGACCGTGTCCCGGATTTGCCCATGGTTTGGACTGAACTGGATCCGGATCCGGACCGGAGTCCACCATTTTGTGGTGCCTGCTGTAGAGGTTAGCTAACAGGTAATATAGCATTCTAACACATCAATGGGACTTTAAAGAACAAGAGTTATTGTAAAAACCCAAAGATTTGCAGCTAACTTGTCACTGATCTGCAGCAGTGTCTCTCCTGATCTGACTGGCCTGTTTCTAGAGACTCCACCCACTTTAATAGATGTCACTAGTGGGTGTGGTCCTTACTGTAGATGTATAACTGATAGAATGACCCAAATATTGTTTTAATTTTATAGTCTTATTGATTCTAGCTCCCAGTAAAGAGGCTCAGACTGACATCTTGGTCACTAGTCTTCAGTTTCTACACGTATTTTCACATGAGATTGCCTTTGATTTTCTCCAGAGGAAAATCTGGTTGCCATAGTAGCAGATACTATATGAAATAAAGAATAGAGAGAAAATCATTAAAAGGACACAGCGGGTAAGTAAAATCATTAACTCCTTAACCAAAGGAATGTCCTGCAATAGAAGGGAATTGGTAAAAATGTGAGAACAGTTTGACTTTTCAGCAATGAGAGATGAGAGAGTGGGGCTGTTGTGGACAAATGGGCAGCATGTGACAGGAAGGAAGTGACATTTGATCACTGACTCCCACACCAGTAGTGTCAGGTCTGTGCACCAGCATTTCCTTCACAGTGAAAAGGTCAGTTTATTTTTTGCACTCAAGAGCTGTAATGAATTCATCGTCTCAAAGATAAGATGAAATATATTGAATCTGGGTTTTTCCTCAACTAGAAAAGCTTCAGCACATTTTACCCCAGTGGTGGAGTTTTACTGATCTACAGTTGACACATGCATTCATGTTTTATACCTGAACAAAAAGTAAAGTCACCAATAATTCAGTATGAAACTAATGAATGAGACAAACTATAGGAAAGGACGGCTGCTGCTAGTAAATCACTCCACCAGATATCTGTAGGTAGTGGTCAAGATGCATTGTGTTTAAAGTTCCTGTTCATATTTGACCTCATCATAAACAAGTGTCCTCTCAGGACCTGTGTGTAGCTCATTAGACCAGCCAGAGACGCTGACAGAAAATTCCCTGCCGGTGGCGAATGAGCTAACAGTGAAGTAGCAGCCTTTGTGTTGGAAAACATTCAGAGTTCAGTAAGCAAACCTAGAAATGACCAGCCTAAAGCCGTATGCATGTAAGGAACAGCTGTAATCCTCCAGCCATCACCAGGCTGAATACAGCCAAGTGCTCATTCTGAACCACTGCACCTCTAAAGTCTAAAGAATGTCTTCAGTTCAACAGTATGACCTTTACCAACCAGCATTAAGCTTTAGGCCAAACACAATCTATGGGACAAATGCAATAAAATGTATATAGGAATCACAAAGCAGTTTTTCATTATTCATTTTATTTTACCAGGCTTTTCATATAGTGTATATATTTTTTCTATTGTTTATATATGTATGTTTATATCTATGTACATATATGTATATGTGTATGTGTGTGTGTGTGTGTGTGTGTGTGTTTGTCTCGTCTCGTCTTCTTCCGCTTATCCGGGTCCGGGTCGCGGGGGCAGCATCCCAATTAGGGAGTTCCAGACGGTCTTCTCCCCAGCCACTTCTACCAGCTCCTCCAGCAGGATCCCAAGGCGCTCCAGGGCCAAACCAGAGATATATTTTCTCCAGCGTGTCCTGGGTCGACCCGGGGGCCTCCTGCCGGCAGGACATGCCTGAAACACCTCCCTGGGGAGGCGTCCAGGGGGCGTCCTAACAAGATGCCTGAACCACCTCAACTGGCTCCTTTCGACATGGAGGAGCAGCGGTTCTACTCCGAGTCTCTCCCGAATGTCCGAGCTCCTCACCCTATCCCTAAGGCTGAGCCCGGCCACCCTGCGGAGGAAACTCATTTCGGCTGCTTGTATCCGCGATCTCGTTCTTTCCGTCATTACCCAAAGCTCATGACCAGGTGAGGATTGGGAGGTAGACCGACCGTTAAATCGAGAGCCTTGCTTTCTGGCTCAGCTCCTTCTTCACCACAACAGACCGGTTCAGCGTCCGCATCACTGCAGACGCTGCCCCAATCCGCCTGTCCATCTCCCTCCTTCCCTCACTAGAGAACAAGACCCCGAGATACTTGAACTCCTCCACTTGAGGCAGGACCTCTCTCCTGACCCGGAGTTGGCAATCCACCCTTTCCCGACTGAGAACCATGGCCTCAGACTTGGAGGTGCTGATCCTCATCCCAGCCGCTTCACACTCGGCTGTGAACCTCCCCAGTAAGAGCTGAAGGTCAGAGCCTGATGAAGCTAGGAGGACCACATCATCCGCTAAAAGCAGAGACGAGATTCTCCTGTCACCAAACTCCACCCCCTCCACACCACGGCTGCTCCTAGAAATCCTGTCCATAAAGGTTATGAACAGGACCGGTGACAAAGGGCAGCCCTGGAGGAGTCCAACCCTCACTGGGAACAGGTCTGACTTACTGCCGGCTATGCGGACCAGACTCACACTTCTCTGGTACAGGGACTGAATGGCCCTTAACAAAAGACCATCCACCCCGTACTCCTGGAGCGCCCCCCACAGGGTGCCCCTGGGGACACGGTCATAAGCCTTCTCCAAATCCACAAAACACATGTGGATTGGTTGGGCAAACTCCCATGACCCCTCCATCACCCTAGCGAGGGTAAAGAGCTGGTCCACAGTTCCACGACCAGGACCAAAACCACATTGCTCCTCTTCTATCTGAGGTTCAACCATCGACTGGACCCTCCTCTCCAGGACCCTGGAGTAGACCTTTCCAGGGAGGCTGAGGAGTGTGATCCCCCTATAGTTGGAACACACCCTCTAGTCCCCCTTCTTAAAAATGGGAACCCCCACCCCGGTCTGCCACTCCACAGGAACTGCCCCCGATGACCACGCAATGTTGCAGAGACGTGTCAGCCATGACAGACCTACAACATCCATCGCCTTGAGATACCCAGGTCGGATCTCATCCACCCCCGGGGCTCCGCCGCTGCGTAGTTGTTTGACTACCTCAGCGACTTCTGCCCCAGAGATTGGACAGTCCGTCCCCAGGTCTCCCAGCTCTGGTTCCTTATAGGAATGCGCGTCGGTGGGATTGAGGAGCTCCTCAAAGTATTCCTTCCACCGTCCGACTATAGCCCCAGTTGATGTCAGCAGCTCCCCGTCCCCACTGTAAACAGTGTGAGCGAGTTGCTGCCTTCCTCCCCTGAGGCGCCGGACGGTTTGCCAGAACCTCTTTGGAGCCGATCGATAGTTTTTTCCATGGCCTCGCAAAACTCCTCCCACGCTCAAAATTTTGCCTCAGAAACTGCCACTGCTGCACTCCGCTTGGCCCTCTGGAGACCCACAGACCAGCCACGCCCTGTAGGCCTCCTTCTTCAGCCTGACGGCTCCCCTAACCTCTGGTGTCCACCAGCGGGTACGGGGGTTACCGCCACGACTGGCACCGGCCACCTTGCGACCACAGCTAGCAACAGCCGCCTCAACAATCGCAGAGCGGAACAAGGCCCATTCGGACTCAATGTCCCCCACTGCTCTCGGGACGCGGTCGAAGCTCTGCCGGAGGTGGGAGTTGAAGACCATCTTGACAGGCTCTTCTGCCAGGCGTTCCCAGCAGACCCTCACTATACGTTTGGGTCTACCAGGTCTGCGTAGCATCTTCCCCTGCCATCTGATCCAGCTCACCACCAGGTGGTGATCAGTTGACAGCTCCGCTCCTCTCTTCACCCGAGTGTCCAAAACATACGGTCTCAGGTCAGATGATACAACTATAAAGTCAATCATCGACCTGTAACCTAGGCTGCCCTGGTACCAGGTGTACCGGTGGGCATCCTTATGTTCCAACATGGTGTTCGTTATGGTCCGACTGCGACAGAAGTCCAATAACAGAACACCACTCGAGTTCAGATTGGGCGGGCCGTTCCTCCCAATCACGCCCCTCCAGGTCACGCTGTCATTGCCCACGTGAGCGTTGAAGTCCCCCAGCAGGACTATGGAGTCCCCAGTAGGAGCGCTATCCAGCACTCGTCCCAGGGACTCCAAAAAGGGTGGGTACTCTGAGCTGCTATTTGGTGCATAAGCACAAACAACAGTCAGGACCCGTTCCCCAACCCGAAGGCGCAGGGAAGCTGCCCTTTCGTCCCCCGGAGAAAACCCCAACGTACAGGCAGAGAGTCTTGGGGCTAACAGAAAGCCCACCCCAGCCCTCCGCCTCTCACCCGGAGCAACTCCAGCATAGAAGAGAGTCCAACCCCTCTCAAGGACTCGGGTTCCAGAGCCAACACTATGTGTCGAGGTGAGCCCGACTATATCTAGCCGGTTTCGCTCAGCCTCTTCCACAAGCTCCAGCTCCTTCCCCACCAGAGAGGTGACGTTCCATGTCCCGATAGCCAGTTTTTATTATGTAAATAAAGAAGTCTGTGTAGAAATTACTACTTTTAAATGTTTTATATTTTAATTATGTTATTACAGTTTGAGAATAATGTGAACACAAGATTTATGAACATTTTATAGCTTTATTTAGCAAATAAGATTTTATAGATCACAACATACCGATATGTTCCTCTCATAGTCAGCCCTGTATAGCCAGGGGTTAGACGTTCAGGCAAAATGGATCCAAACCCAGGATGGTAACACTCCTGAAACAGTCTAGTAAAATACAATAAACCCAAAAAAAGGTTCATGTAATATTACAGTATGAACAGTGGCATAATTAAATTAGTTATGAGTTTAGCTATTATTACTACCTGTGTGATCTCCATGCAACAAAACACTCAGCTTCTCAGGGCATGGTGCAGTTTCCACAGCATCTCCTATACCAAAACATATACAAATGTGAAAAAATATACACAACTTCCTGAAACAAATAAGGTTAAATGTAACCTTAAAACTAGCATGAGTTAGCTTTACCTACACTGTATAGTAACTACAGCACATTTAGAACATTTTCTAAGCACTAAAATTCCCTCCTGCATGTGAAAAGTCTGAATTTCTACATGAACATCCAGGTAAGGGTCTAGGTCAACCACCCCTGCTGAAAAAACCAGCATAGACCAGCATATGCTGGTTCCAGCATATGTTGTGTTTTGGTGCTGGTATGCTGGTCCATAGAGATCCATTAGTTCAACCAGCATAGACCAGCACCAAACCAGCATAGACCAGCAACAAA
Source organism: Callopanchax toddi (assembly GCA_006937965.1). Classification (NCBI taxonomy): domain Eukaryota; kingdom Metazoa; phylum Chordata; class Actinopteri; order Cyprinodontiformes; family Nothobranchiidae; genus Callopanchax; species Callopanchax toddi. The sequence goes on along the minus strand of SSNR01000242.1, from coordinate 230,322 downwards.
CCAGCATAGACCAGCAACAAACCAGCATAGACCAGCAAACAAATCATGATGGTCTTGATTTATATGCTGGTCAATGCTGGTCTATGCTGGTTTGGTGCTGGTCTATGCTGGTTTGGTGCTGGTTTAGCTGGTAGACCAACATGATTCAATGCTGGTCAATGCTGGTCTATGCTGGTTTTTTCAGCAGGGACATTATACCAGACCCAGCCTTTTTCACCGTGACTAGTGCAAGGCCTAGCCTGACAAGTCACACTGTTTGCAGAGCAAAACAGACGGCAGTTTACCAGGCTAGTAAGGCCTGCTAACGGCTAACGCTAATACACCTGTACTATTCCTCCCGTCACGTAATGAGTCTGTGACAGGTAACACACATGACCATGGGCACAGAAACAAACTATTTTATGTAAAACTCACTGGAGAAAAGTTTGAATGGCTTAAACTGAGGGACCATGGCTGAATGCTGCAGTTTATTCCAGAAATAAACGTCAACTAAACCCAGTAAACTTCACACTGACCTTTCAGTGAGGTTGTGTTTGAGTCTTCATGCTCAAAGTTCCTCAGTCCAAAGTTTTAGTCACATTTTAGGTCCGCTTCTTCTTAGCAATGCAGCCTTTGTTTATTTCATCACCGTTCAGTCAGCTGTTTGGAGCAACAAGGAACAGTCGCCCGCACGGAGCTGAGAGAGGGGCGGAGCTTAGAGCTGCTAGACTGCCATACAGCCCCTCCCTCTGAAACGAGGCATTTCTGCTGCTGGGAGAATGAGGCAATGTTTGAGCAGCTGCTGCACCTTAATCAAGGGGTTTTTTGACCAATGAATGGTTTTTATATGTTATTGATATGTTAGAGAAATCATTCAGAGTGGCTAAAAAGTGCATAATAGGGACCCTTTAAATGTGACCTCCCTGCTTGCCTTGGAAAAGGCTGAAGACTCAACTTACTACTCCAGAGACAGCTGGAGGCAGGTGCTCCGATACCCCCTCCTCCCATGTACTGATTACAACACACACATCCTACTGACGCACACACACGCCTCCCTACACTTCAACGTTCACCTTGGACCTGATGACCTCGTTCCCCTCCACTGTGGCCTTGCTGTAAGCTGCACAAAGAGGCGGGGTCTTCGCAGGGTTAGCTCGGAGTTCCTCACCCCCCCACCCACCTCTCGTGCACGTTTGTGACTGTTTGGGTTTGTCTGCTTTGAATGTAGTGAGCCATTTTGTTCCTGCGTCTCCCTTACGGAGTGCGGAGAAATGAAGCACGTTTTTTTTTTATCTTTATGCAACTTCCCTCTTGTTCACCATCTATCCCCCTCTGCATCAAAAGGGTGCGCCCTCGGGCGGTGTCCGCGGTCTACCTGTTCCTGTAATGTGTTCTACATTTTCTGTGTGTCTTGGTTAAGTTGTACTGAACACATCTTGTTGTACCAGGACGCTGGCTCAATGACAAAGAAAGCTTCTGATTCTAAGAGCTGATAAACAACCCAACAGCCCCGACACCTGTCGAACTGCTAAACAACTAGCATCCAGTAGAGGGTCTCACGGCTGTCTCCACAGACCCTCGAGGCTCCACACACAGACGTGATCAGTACAGACTCCACTACCTGAAACAGCTCAGAATAACAGTTTGAGTGAACATTTGCAGATTTACTTCTATGACTATATCATGGTGTGTTTTTTAATGGATAACATCACAGTATGCAGAAGTGCCAACCTGTACACATTTTGCGTAGCAGGTATACAATGTGACATCTAAGTGCTCTGGTACGACTCGCTCCTCTAAACTACGCAAAAAGCTGCAGACATGTCAGTTCTGTGGAAAATGTGCTCATTTCTGACAACAAGCTGCAGCAGTGTGGTAAGCAGTTTCAGACAGTCGCTGTAGAAAGGTGGAGAATAACAAGTCTACCGAACCGTCCGGTTCTGTCCGAACAGAAACCCATGGTCAGAACTCGGTCCAGAGGAAGAGCACAGCCCAAGTCACGCGTGCTCATGGGAACTGAGGCCTTATAAACATATGAGAGCAGCGCTCAGGAAACTAAAGTGAACTGAGAAAACGTTTCGTGATAAAGAGACCCTAACGCTCTAGCTGATAGGATTCTTCAAAGCAGAAATGGGAGAGTTCGTTCTCTTGCACACCGAGCACTGGACGGTTCGCTCTGCATAGCAGGAAGCTGCAGGAGGAGCACAGGTGGAGGTAGGAGTCAAACTAATGAAGAGGGAGCTTGTGCACAGAGATTCATGTGTATAGATTTAAATATACCGTAAATAGATATGATGGATTAATATAAAGATGAATGGATGGATTTCTATCCAGATAGTTGGATGTATCCATCACATCACCTGCCACTGGATGTGGAATGAGCTCATTTAAATGGTCAAATCCATATTTACAGTTATTTTGGTGAGAGTAACTTAAAAGTAATGCAATAGTAATGCCTTACATTTAAAATACAGTAATATTGTAATGTAACCAATTACTTTGAAACGACAGTAACAATAAATAATGCATTACAGTTTTGAAGTAACTTTAGCGAACCTTTGTATAAATTAGCCTTGGTGATGTGTGCATATGTGCTGTAAACCTAAATGAATTATTACATTCTTGAAAACAAAAACACCTATTGCAATATACAAAATGAACTATTACCGTTTTAAATATATGTTAAATCCATCCTCAGTATCCAGGTAAACAAACGAGGGCTCCTAGCTAGTTTACAGAAACACGTCTCGCTGAACTCACCCCTCCCGTCGGGTAAAATCCATACGCCAGCCTCCCGCCGACATAGGACCACGGTTTGTAAAGGTGACAAAGCAGAGTCTAACTCCAGCTGTAGAAACGTTCCCCCAGCTTTTCCTCTTTTCACCTCCAAACGTTTTTAGTTTCCTGCTAGCTGAACAGGTGTTTTTGGGGGGACTCTGGTATTTTTATCTTAAAATAGAATCACCCGCCGGCTCTCTGTCCTACTTCTACTTTCACTTTCACTTCCGGGATGTTCTGCCCCAAAATGTGTCCGGGCGGATTAATGCCAATCCAAGCAGTGAGGAAGTGCGGCAGACAGACAGCTGGATTGTCCAATCCTATCGTTCGGTAAGGTTTTTTTTTTATCTCCACAAGATATTTATGGCTATACTATATTAGAACGTTGTTAAGAGGCTTTAAAAAAATGTTAAAAGCTACATTGTTTACCTGGCTACTGAGTATGGCTTTAAAATAATTTTTATAACCAATTTCCATCCAGTGAATGTGGAAATTACTGCGTGCAAAGCAATGGGGTAGCAAAAGTCTGGATAAAAGAAAGCTAGCCGTGGCTAGTTTACAGAGAGCCTATAAAACCTGGTCAAACAGCTGACAACGTGGCTGGCTGTCCTATCAGAGAACAGGCTACCTGGATCCTGAAGACTCATTCAATCTCCTCTTGATGCATCAAAAACACACACCAGCTTGCCAGATGTGTTTCTGTCTCTCCTCAGATCAGTGATGTTGCATAAAGTATAGATCTGGCATAGAAGCATTTTGTTGATTGGCATTTGTGGTTGTGAGCTTCCAATACGGCATGACAATTACCCCACACAAATGCACATTTGATCAGAGTGGATTGGATAGCTCTGCCCACAGGGACACAACTAATCCTGGGTATTTCCATTTATCAGCTGTGGACAGAAGCTGCTGTTGGCTGATCACCGCTCATCACTTCTAACAGTGTTTGAAAGGCTGTCGCTCTGTTTACTGACTGAACAAAACCCTCATTCACTCCCTCTTCCTCTGTTAATAGCATCTTAGAGGGCCATGGGCCAGACTGTAATGCCTCTCAAACATATTCAATATCATCATAATTAAGAATAGATTATCTATCCAACAAAACACAGTTTATCACAATCATCAGTTCAACCTGTAGGGACGACCTCATCAGGTCCTTACAACTTCATGACTGGTTTTATACAGAAACATTCATTAAATACATCAAGAGCTGTGTGTCAGTCCATCAGCCATGGACTACAGAGAGCTTTACACTACAGTCAGGGACTACAGAGAGCTTTACACTACAGCCATGGTCTACAGAGAGCTTTACACTACAGCCATGGACTACAGAGAGCTTTACTCTACAGTCATGGACTACAGAGAGCTTTACACTACAGTCAGGGACTACAGCCATTGGCTACAGAGAGCTTTACACTACAGTCATGGGCTACAGAGAGCTTTACTCTACAGTCAGGGACTACAGAGAGCTTTACACTACAGTCATGGGCTACAGAGAGCTTTACACTACAGCCATGGACTACAGAGAGCTTTACTCTACAGTCATGGACTACAGAGAGCTTTACACTACAGCCATGGACTACAGAGAGCTTTACACTACAGTCATGGACTACAGAGAGCTTTACACTACAGCCGAGGACTACAGAGAGCTTTACACTACAGCCATGGACTACAGAGAGCTTTACACTACAGCCATGGACTACAGAGAGCTTTACACTACAGCCATGGACTACAGAGAGCTTTACACTACAGCCATGGACTACAGAGAGCTTTACACTACAGTCATGGACTACAGAGAGCTTTACTCTACAGCCATGGACTACAGAGAGCTTTACACTACAGCCATGGTCTACAGAGAGCTTTACACTACAGTTGTATCCCAGACAAAGTGTTAATTTGTTAATAAAATGGTTAATAAGTATGTTAAAGGTAAAAGGGTTAAAAGCTAAAGATGTAAGTTAAATGTTATAAATATTGTTAAAATTGTATTTCATTTATGTTGTAAAATGTTTAAAATGGTTAAAAAGTATTAACGTATGTCAACAGTAAGCAGTGTATGGATGTTTTTCTTGCGTTTTATTTTGGTTTTATTGTGAAAGGCTAAGGAAGTGCTAGCACGTGAGGCGAGTCGGTCAGGTGAGCTGACTGAGAGTGAACGAGCTCATGTAGCTACTGAGTGATACGTTTCTGACTTGTTGGTCAACCAGTAGGTAATGAACACTGATTTGCTGCTTTGTGGACTGTTTTCTACTCCAAGCTGTCCTGTAGTTCACATTTTTATCCACTGAAGAACATTCACTACAACATTCACTAGCTAAGTGAATGCAGCATGAGCATAGCTTAGCTAATTCAGCTGCAGATTTAACTCTTCATTGTTCCGGCCTGGAGGTGAAGAAAAGTCGTGAGTGACCTGCTAACTGACAGCTAAAGACTACTTGTGGATTACTTTTTGTGCTTTTCCTGGATATCTCTAGCCTAGTACACTACACCATCAGTTCTGCTCCACAGACTTTGGTCTAGCCACGCTTATTGAAACCTCTGCAGCCCACTGATTTGTCCGGTCAGTCTCGTACCGGGCCAATCACAGCGCTCTAATGGTTTGGTGGGTGGGATTGGCCGATGATGTCAGAGCTCCAACTCTGAATTTAAACAACATGCGGCAGCTCGGGAGCTGCGTTCGTTTGAAGTGTCTTTGTCATCAACTTTAGACGATTTAGATCTGGTCTTTTCTCTGAGACGTGAACAGATAGAGGGACTTCAGTCTTTTATTTTGAAAGAGGATTTATTGGCCGCTTTGCCGAAGGGACGCGGTAAAAGTTTAATCTATCAGCTGGTTCTGGTTGTTGCTAAATGGCTCTGATTGGTCCTAGCGCTATCATGTGAAAACTGTTTGATTGACAACCGTTGAGCCCGCCCCTATGAATAAGTCGTTTCAGTGAATCATAGAGCAGTTTAAGTTAAAGCAGCTTTATGTATCAAAGTGTTCTAAATGTTTTAAATGATATTTCAGGTCTAAACTATGATCTGTGGTAGAGTTCATTCTGATGAAGACTCCCTTCCTCCTATAGACTCCTTTGAATTCTTTCTGGCCGCCAAACTTTTTCAGCCAATAAAATTCAAATTTCTGCATTGTCGGCTTTCTGTTAACGTGCACTCGCTTCGAGCAAACCTGTAGCAGTAGGGGGCGCTCTCATACAGGATGCTCTGTCTGTCTCGCTCATTTCTACTAAATAGTTATCCATTCCCCGGATACTGAGAGATTGATTTTTATTTTTAAACATTTCTCCTCACAGAATGGCAAGGCTTGCCAAGGATACACTTTTATTTTGGTCAAGAACTTCCTTCACGACCGAGTCATTTCTGGGTTCAGCTTCAGAGTCCAGCTGCAGCTCGCTGCCACAAAGCTACGTATCAGAAGCACATCCAGGACAGACAGGGCTCAGAGCCTCGTACAGAGTGAGAACATGACGTGTGAACTGTGAGTGATTAACCCTCCTGTCATGTTCGGGTCAAATCTGACCGATTTACAACTTAAAACACTCATAAATATTGTGCTTTACATTGGATTGCCTCAAGGCTTTATGATATCCTCCACACTGCACTAAAGTGATGATCACCTCTTTCATTGCATTTTGAGTGTTTTAATCAAACTTGTTACACCTGGTGTTCCCGGTCAAAAGTGACCGCCATAGGAAATGAATGGGTATCCAGACTATATTCATTCATCAGACAGAAAACATTCCCATAAACACCCCCAACTCACTCACTCACTCACTCAGACTGAACAATGTCTTTTGTGGGTACACATCTCTTTCCCGTGCTGATGTGTCGGTCCTCCCTCCTGAACCACCTCCCTTTTGAAGCGATGCATCGTATCTTCACACAGACTAGACAGGTGTCTGCTATGTGAACCCATCTCATTCCCATGCTTTGTGCCAATCCCCCACATGAACCACACCTTCCAGACTAATCAATGAATCTTCTTCACACAGAGCCCATACAGCTGGCTGTTTGCCTTGCACTCCTTTTTCTCTGTCAACTGACCAAGCAGTTATCTGTTGAAAAGGTTCTGGTCCAGGTTTTTGGACATAATGAGGAGACACTGAGATAGAGGAGGATGTCTCAGAAGTGGAAGACAACACAGATTTTGATCCAGACTCTGAGGAGACTGACCAGTCAACAGATGGAGAGTCACCTGAAGAACAGACACCTGAGGGGACCTTCCAGTCCAACAGTGGACATTTGCTCTAGTCTTCATCCCCCCCAGGACAGAGGAAGTAGAGCAAGAGTGGAAAACATTATAAAGATGACACCAGGGCAACACGGTATGAGACATCTGGTGTGGATGGCATCAAGTCCAGCTTCCAACTCTTTTTACCAGAGTCCATTGAGGGAATTACACTATTTATTGTTCCTTTTATGGCAGCTTACTGGTACATACACCTGCTAGTGAATGACAGCCCACTGGCTAGTGGCACTCTTCCACAACGTCCTTGATGTGTCTGCTTTCAATGCATATGTGGTGTGGACGGCCATCAGCCCAACCTGGAATCAGGGGAAGAGTTTCAACAGGAGACTTTTTCTAGCAGAGCTGGGGCAAGCTTTGGTGACTCCTCTTTTACAACAGCACCAGCACATTTACCTTCACACCAGCCTCTGCCAGTCTGGTTAGGAGTGTGTAAGCTCCGCCCCCAGTCAAGGACGTGGGCAGAAAAGACAGCACTGTGAGCTCTGAGCTCCTAGAGACAACACAACAACCTGAGATGCTGCAAATGTGATGTCTGTGTTTGCAAGGCTCACTCTGAGTGTCACATGCCACTCATGTGCATGAATTCACATGCACGCACACACACACGCACGCAAGCACGCACACACACACACACACACACACACACAACTTCATGTTGAGTTTGGTCTTTGGTTATAATTTTTTACTTTACATGTTCATTTTGTAATACATTTTCAGCACCTATTTGTATTTTCACTGCATTTATTTTTTGTTTACTTCTATAAATTAATGTTAAACACTACTTTGAGACATTGTTCACAGCTAAAGAATGTGAAATAAAAATTTGGAGGTGAAAAAATATTTTTGTGACAATTTAAGAGCCGTTAAAACAAGCCGGTCAATTTAGACCGGGAACACTAAAGTAAGGGGCAGGAGGTGAACACGACCGGAGGGTTAAACCCAATGTAATCGTAGTTTGAGCTGGAGTTGTACAGTTTATGCCCAGCTTACAGACCGACATAACAGTGTGCATGCAAGCGCACGCGCGTGTCGAAGTGTTTTGGTAGGAGTCGTTCTACGTTGGATTCAAAAATTGCTCTTATGCTGAAATGCTCCAGAGAGCTGTTTTAATTAGTTCTTTGTCCCCCCCAGTTTTTCCTCCCCTTACCTGGACATTTCCCTCCCCCTGCTCTATCACATCACCACACACACACACACACACACACACACACACACACACACACACACACACACACAGGACTTTGAGTGCAGGTGACTTGCAGGTGTGTTATCCCATCTCTGCAGTCCTGTGGCCCAATTTTACTGCTCCTGTAGTGGTCTCCCTGGAGTTCCCGTACTCTGGGTGGCCTCTAGATGTCTGGGGCTTGGGTGTCCTCCATGTCTTCCATGGCTCTAGAGGGGCGGGTCTATGGATCCTTGCACTTACAGTTGGATAATTCTATAGAGCAGTGGTCGGCAATGGTGGCCTGCTGGCCAAATCTGGCACACGACCCAAAGACTTTCTGTTCTTTCTGTTCATGCAAGTCGGCCTGCCCGGTCCCTAAACATTTAAACACAATGAAAGTTGGTTTGGGCGGGTATCGAACCCACGCTCTGCCACATGGGAGTCAATGTCACTAACCACAAGGATACCGAGTCTGTTAGGAACCACAAGGATACTGAGTCTGTTAGGAACCACTAGGATACTGAGTCTGTTAGGAACCACTAGGATACTGAGTCTGTTAGGAACCACTAGGATACTGAGTCTGTTAGGAACCACTAGGATACCAAGTCTGTTAGGAACCACTAGGATACCGAGTCTGTTAGGAACCACTAGGATACTGAGTCTGTTAGGAACCACTAGGATACCGAGTCTGTTAGGAACCACAAGGATACTGAGTCTGTTAGGAACCACTAGGATACCGAGTCTGTTAGGAACCACTAGGATACCGAGTCTGTTAGGAACCACAAGGATACTGAGTCTGTTAGGAACCACTAGGATACCGAGTCTGTTAGGAACCACTAGGATACCGAGTCTGTTAGGAACCACTAGGATACCGAGTCTGTTAGGAACCACTAGGATACCGAGTCTGTTAGGAACCACTAGGATACTGAGTCTGTTAGGAACCACTAGGATACTGAGTCTGTTAGGAACCACTAGGATACCGAGTCTGTTAGGAACCACTAGGATAC
>SSNR01000242.1:190584-212165 GCA_006937965.1 Callopanchax toddi | reverse complement strand
AGGGGGCAGTGTCCAGTAGGGGGCAGTGTCCAGTAGGGGGCAGTGTCCAGTAGGGGGCAGTGTCGTCGCGTGAAAGAGAAACGAAACTGAAACTAAACACTACACGGTCTATGGGCAATGGCGGCGGCACTGCCTCGCTCCAGTTGTCGTGAACGTGCATGTGGGCGGAGAATTGACCATATAAGCAAGTCCGGATCACTATGACCTCATAGCGGGCTGGAGTGAAAAAAACTGTTTGAAACCTGGGTCTGAAATCTGGAAGAGCTTCTCACTGGCTGGACTAGGAGACAGATGGACGCCGTTTGTTGCTCTTTCTGGCAGGTTGAAGGTGAGAACTCAACACATGATAGATAAGTCAGAAAACATGGAAACCGATGTCATGGGCACTTTAAGGAAGTTTGGTCTTACTGGGTTTGATGGGACTTATCAGTGGATGTGACTTTATTTTGTTGTTAATTCACTTCATTAGTTGAGCTGATTGTCATGACTTGCTTGGTTAGTGGTTGTTGTCTGAATTGTAACATTAATTATCTGACTGTATTAGTTAGAGATGGATTTATTTGTTTGTGGTGTCAGTAGAAAGATAATTGTGAATATTAAGTAATGTTTTTGACTTTGCCAGGTTGTTTTTTCCTTGAAAGTTTTACAACTTCTGTTGTGACCACATTTTGGTTGTTTTTTATTTGTATCTGATTATATTGATATTATTCTAAGGTCTCCTTATGAAGACTTTATGATTTCTTGACTGTTTGATGTGTAGAATTAGACCTAACAGCTCCACATTTCTAGAGAACTGGTGGTACTAGGGATTTTTACCAGCAAAATATTCAGTCAGATGAAAATATTATCATTCCCTGCCCTAGTGGTGATATGTGATTTTTTTTTTTTTTGCGCATCTGAAAACTGACTAGCAAAAATGCGCCCCACCCAAAAGAATTTTCACCAGCCGCCACTGGTCATATGTCTCCCTCTAGTGTCCTGTCTTGTGCTTTGTCTGACCCTCTGCCTTTTGTCTCCCACAGGTGTATCCAATTGTCATCCTGCCACCTGTGTCTCGTCTTGTCATCACCTCCCTTTTCATGTACATCTGCGCCTGGATCCTTCCTTAAACCTCCCAAACCTGACAACCGGTCATTGTAGAGACTTTGACGTGCACGCTTTGCTTCAGAAATGAGGTTTTGAAACCAAAACAAATGCTTATTAACATTCACTCTCCAAACTCCTCCTCCTCACCGGGTGGTAGACGTAACAACGTCTTCCTCTCTGCTCCAAGAAGCCTCTCCACTCACTGAAAGGACTTTTATGCTTTAAAATAAATCGTTTTTTCCTCCCTTGCAGGTTCAGTTACAAATGATTACCAATGATTGTTTTTGCTAAGGTATTTATTCAGAATGTAATGCCTCTGCTCCTTTACCTTCTTGATGTAAGCTAGGTTAGCCGTGTTGTGAGAGATTTTCAAGTTCATTTTCAGGTTTGTGGAGTTTTACACCTCAAGAAATGTCCCACATATTTGATCTTGTTCTCCTACAAGACACTGCTTTTATCTAAATCGCAGTAATATTCAAAGTCATCCTAAATTGGACTCCAACACGACGCTCGATGTTGACAGATGAGCTGTGGCACGCCGCCCAGCAAGAAAACCCCCCTGGAAGTTACTGATAAAACATAAACAGCTACCACTAAGTTGATTTTCTGTATAAATCCGGTTAGCTTTAGTTAGTTTTGTTAAGGTTAACTACAGTTTCAGTTATTTATCAAAATGTTTTTATTTTTAGTAGGGATGCACCGATACTGATACCAGTGTCGGTATCGGTTAAAGTTACCCGATACCAGGAACCGATACCAGTGGCTTCACTGTCTGTGACTTGTGATTCTGTTGTAGTTTCCTATATTGAACACTAGGGGGAGCAATTGAGCTAAAGAGGAACAGTGTGGGTTGAGAGCTGGAGATGGTGCCAAATAGTTCATTTTATTTGGTTAAAATGTGGAAAACTGCAATAATTTCACTGTGAAATCACAGAAAATGGTTATTTTTCACCTTATATTTCAGTTTTGTGATCATTTTTATTAATATATTATATTTTTTATCTAACTCAGTTATTTGTTGTAAAAAGCAGAGAAGAAAAAATAAAGCCTGTATTCCAATTTGTTGCATTTTTGTGTGGTAGAAGTATCGGTATCGGTATCGGCGAGTACTCAGATTTAAGTATCGGATCGGTTTTGATAAAAGTGATATTGGTACATCCCTAGTTTTTACTTCAGTTAACGAGAATGTTGTTTAATTCTAGTTTTTTTGTTCTTTCCTTTTGTTTGATTTAACTCTAATGATCCTGGTATAGACTTGTTGAAACGGATCGGTGTAGTACAACCCTCAGATTGATCAACTGTCCAGTAAAGAATAGAATCAACTCAGCCAGGGTCATTTTATATTTGCTCAAACTTAAATGAGGTCCTTTTAAACATCCCTAATCATTTTATAAATGTTTTGTTTTATTTTGTAAATAAATAAAGTAATAAACTGATTTTTATAAACTATATTTAGCCTCTGTGTCACATTATTTTGAGTATTGATTCCCTGGCAACCCAAAATAATAAAGTTTTAGTTCCAATAAGATATTTAAGTCAAACCAGGTTAATATTAATACCTTTATGAATATTGATATTTTGTTTGATTTCTCATTGACCAAATGTGTATGTACTAGTACTAGTGTGGACAGTGGACGGCTTATTGTCTCTCTGTCTGTCTCTGAAGTACAAAACAATCAAGAATATAGAAACAGATGTTTTCAAAAACAAGAAAAAAATACAAATGTACTCCTTCATGGCTGGAAAATAAAACAAATTCAGCATTAAAATATCCAATCAGTTTATTGTGTCTGAACCCTTTTCAATCAATAAATGTTTCTTTTGGTAAATCCAACTGGATGAGCCCTGAAAACCGCTTTAACTCCAACCTGGAACTCATTTTCTAATTGAAGCAGACTGTTCTGCAGGATCAGAACATGTCAGAAGAACATATGTTTGTGGTGTTTAGGTTTTTCTGTCTTGTTGGAGAAATCAGCCTCTAAGTGGAGCTCATTAATATTACTAATGGCTGCTCCATCGTCTCGATTGCCTGACCCAGTGAGTGAAGGCCAGTCTCTGGAGATCCCAGTCTAAAGCACATGTTCTCACACAATAACACAATCAAGGTCCCGACCTGCTGCCGTCAAATAAATTGCCCTGCAGCTTCATGTTAGAAGAATTCATCTAAATTCAGTCAAGAGGCCGTTTCAGTGAGACAGGATTGAGCCGCGCCAGATTAGAGATTAATGTAATCTCTGTGGGGTGTGTTTGTGAGAGTTTGTTTGTGTGTGTGTGTGTGGTGGTGTGTGAAGGGGGGGGGTTGTTTTCATGTTTAAACAAAACATGAAAAGAAAAACTGGATTATGTTTTCTGCCTCGTCTTTGTTGTTGGACAGAAGGAGACTGAAAATGAAGCCAATCCCTGAAACCAATCAGAGCACTTCCTACGTGTTCCACCGGAACAACATCTGAGCAATTATCCTACTGAGCAAAAACACCGTCAGCGGTTTAACGGTCTGGTGCTAACTGTAGAGGTTAGCTAACAGGTGTGGAGGACAGATCCTGTCACATTCTACAAATCACACATGAATCAACATGTGGTATTGGTATTTATTCAAACATGCAAAAAAAAAACCAAATTAATAATCAATAATCATGGCACAAATTTGCTTTACACATTCGAAAAGGAGTGGGAAGAAGTACAACTTATTTAATCCCACTCCCTCTTTACAAACCATCTATTTAATCAGATTAATTAGCTTCCTGTCATAACAATAATCACAGTAATACTAGTAACTGATCATTACAACAACAAAAGAACCACAATTCCAAAAACAAAACACACAAACAAACAAAAAAAAAAAAAACAACTACTGTACATAAGATAATGCAAAATAAGCTAATGATAATAAAGAAATAAGATAAGGCTCCTGTCAAACTCAAACACCCTCCTCATTACTGTATCTGGTATAAATTATGTTTTTATATCTATTTTTAAACTGTCTTATAGTTTGACTTCTTTTAATTGTTCCCTCCAAGTGATTCCACAGTTGAACTCCACAAACTGAAACACTAAATGTTTTCCTCGTTGTCCGAACGCGAGGAAGTCTGAAGTTAACTTGTTCCCGTCAATCATAACCCTGTTCCCTCTCTATAAATAATGTTTGAATGTTTTCTGGTAAAAGATTGTTTTTTGCTAAAAACAGTATCTGTGCTGTCTGAAGTTTCATGATGTCTTTGAATTAGATCAGTTTGGACTGTAAAAATAATACATTGGTGTGCTCCCTACATCCTTTGCTATGAATGATTCATATTGCTCTTTTCTGTCTTGTATGTGGCTTGACAAAGTACATGATCTGTCCAATATTGTGTTCAAAATGTCTCGTCAATAAGTCTTTTCTTAAATTATTTGATTATAATTTGTGACATAAATTATACTTTTAAAACTATTTTCAACAGTATTATTTTACCATTATATTATTGTTATTATTAATTATTATTATTATCTAAATTTCCATTTTATTTCCTGTCTTATTTTCAGTGGTAGCTGGTGAAATTATCTTTTTGGTTAGGTGCATTTTTGCAGGCCAGTTTTCAGATGCGCTCTCAGCACTAGGGCAGGGAATGAAGCAAAGAATTTTCATCTGACTGAAAATGTTGCTGGTAAAAATCCCTCCCACCAGTTCTCTAACAATGTGGAGCAGTTTGGTCCCACACAGTTTTGACCTAATTATACACACACATACATCTCTAACTAACACAATCAGATCATTATCGATACAATTTAGACAACAACCACTAACCAAGCAAGTCATGACAATCAGCTCAACTACTGAAGTGAATTAACAACAAAATAAAGTCAAATCCACTGATGGCCCTGCTGAAAAAACCAGCTGGTCTATGCTGGTTTGGTGCTGGTTTAGCTGGTAAACCAGCATGATTCAATGCTGGCCAATGCTGGTCTATGCTGGTTGAACTAATGGATCACTATGGACCAGCATACCAGCACCAAAACACAACATATGCTGGAAACCAGCTATGCTGGTTTTTTCAGCAGGGGGGTCCCAGGAAAATAAGTTACATTTCAATTTCAGAACACTCACAAAACTCCCATAGGCGGCTTTGGCCTAACAGGAAAAGTAAAGAAAAAACCTCCAAAACGGGCAAAAAGTACATGAACCAAAATATTCAATCAACACTATAAGTGTAGCTCAAACGTTCAGCCACAATGATAACAAAGACATGTCGCTGTTTAATGAATAAAATCACTAATCAGGACATAGAGCTAGTTAGCCCTAGCCATTAGCTCATAGTCATTTTGAATGGGGAAACGCATTCTTAATAAAACAAAAGAAACAAACAAGCCCAGTGACTCACCGTCAAGGTGATTAAATCAGGACACGTGGAATCAGTCGGCAGGGTTGTCACAAGCTGTCAAGGATTCTTTAAATAAATATCTACAGTATGACGTCATCAGCGATTAGTCAAAGTCAACGCCACTTTTATTACTTGGTAGTCGACTTGTAAAAAAAGCAAGTCGTTCAACCCCTGCTCAACACTGGAACTTCCACTCAAATCCAAATGACAAATGCAAACACACATTCACTGAACACACACACACAGATACATAATTCAGAAGGCCAACGGTAATACCAATACAGGTACTGATGACAGACTCTGTTTTAATTAATTCAGTTATACAATCAGGTCTTCTGTTGTAGAGCTAAACCTGCCCTGGTACAGGTAGCAACCAACATGTGGTCTGTCTGGAATGGAGAGGCAGCACATAATAATAATAATAATAACATGGTAAATCAATAAACAAAAAGCACTGGACATACAGCAGTCCAGGGTTTCAGGAAGACTAGACTGCACAAACTTGACACCAGAAAATACATTTCAGTCATTAGAGACTTAAGGCTTGAATTAGACTTGGTCACTGGGGGACGGAGTCCTTATGCTCAATAAATAACTGCTAGAATGACCCAGATGTCTCTTTAGGGCTGATGCTCTTCATCTTATCTCTGATTAACAAGATGACACTTTAGGTAGACATCTAAACAATCAGATTCCATTCTCTGCTGCTGACAGACAGTGAACCTTATCCTGCTCTCAGGGTACTGGATATTTCCTGGCTGAACTCCACTGTCTTCTTGCCAATGAGCCAAACGTTTATGATGTCATTTCTAGGACTTTGTTATGTCTGCCGGTCAACGTAGACAAGGGGGAATATTCTGATAGGAATATAGATCGTGTTGGGCTGGCTGGCGGCAACCTAAAAGTGTGTGTGAGAGGAAATGTGGGGGTGTATTTCTCTAAGCATGTGTGTGTTCAGTTAATACAACACACACGCACGCACGCACACACACACACACACACACACCTCTTCTGGGAAACACAAGACACCAAGAGATCTTTGGCTCAACGGGGTTATGATGGAGAAAACTGATCAGCTTTGGAGAAAAGACGTGTGTGTGTCGTACTAAATATGTCCCAGAGACGGTGAGTAAAGATGGCTGTGATAATTCCTCCAGTACAAATGAACCTCCATTTATAGATTTTAATGAACCCCTTACCCCCCCCCCCCCAGTTTTATGGAGACATGAGTAATTAGCATGAGGACATGAAACTATTTAATTCTGATATTTATTAAACCTAATGGACTCTGAAGTTTGAAATCCTGACTGGAAAATGTCCAGCGAATCAAATGAGCTGAATGTGCTAATTAGTCAGGACAAGGTTTTTTTTGATAGACAAGATTACATTTTTGTTACAAAACAAATTAGAAACTGGACCTGTGGGGACGGTGTGAGCTGACGCAGTCAGAGTGAAGGACAGCTTTTAGGGAGGACATTTTTGTCCTACGAGAGGCCTGTAATTTCAGGCATTTTGCTAACAAATAAACAGACACATAAAAAGACACTTCCCCATAATGTATGGCGTACTCCATTCATTTGTACAGAAATCCATCTACCTACCTACCTACTAGGGGTGGAGCTGAACCCAAATATGGATTTCGGAAAGGTGCAAATAACGGGATATTTCTGAATACTTATTTCGAACAAATACTGTTAAAAATATTGAGAGGCTGCTCGCTGCAGAACCAGAAAGGCGGAGCTGCACCAGGTTCAGCCCCGCCCATTCAACCAATCAGACCCGGCCATTCCATCAGAGTCAGCTCCCACACCTCCCCTGTGATTGACCTGGTTATACTGGACTATTCCACTGGGCTGTTAGATCCGAGAACCAGGTGTTGCATCTCCGCCGGATCCAGAGCACAAAGTCCGGCGGAGATGCAACAGCTCGTTGTCGGGTAATGCTGCGAACATGTCCGCGGAGCTTTGTACGGCGCTCCTGGTCCGGCGCAGCTTTGTGCTGCGGGTCTGCGAAGCGCCCAGGGTTTCCCCGGTGCTTTGGGCCCCGCCAGGTTAAGCCACAGAGCGCTAACAGCTGCTATCAGCGGCTAATGCTACGCTGGGTCTGCAGAGCTACATGATGAGGGTCCGCGAAGCGCCCAGGGTTTCCCCGGTGCTTTGGGCCCCGCCAGGAGCCGCTAACAGCTGATAGCAGCGGCTAATGGCGGCTACGCTACGAAGCAAAGTGGGCTAGTTCGGCTTTCTCTGCTAGGCTCACTGTCTCTCGTTGTAGTCCGTATGACAGAAAACGTTTCTCATTCACAAACTAATCCTGTTACAAAAACATGACTGAAACCCCGAGATATTTAATCAATTTTGAGATGTTTTAACCTGAAAACAAGGAGAAACAGAAGGAGAAACATTCAGTTATTTTCTTGTAAATTCACTCTTTTGCAATAAAGTTATTTAAAAAAAAACAGCGGAGGAGGGCTGACCCTGGTTGCAATAAAGTTAATAAAAACAAGTGATGGGGCTGTGTAGCGGGGCAGGGCTGACTCTGGTTGAATGGGCGGGGCTGAACCTGGTGCAGCTCCGCCTTTCTGGTTCTGCAGCGAGCACCACTTGAAAATATTTGTATTCGGGAACAAGAAAAACTTCATATGAAAAAGCTGCGTTTCCTCATGAGACTGCATGTCCAGATGAGAGTGAGTTCAGGAGTTAGGATCCCGTCAGACTTTGTTGACTTTATCAGGTAGTTCCTCTTATTGAGTACCGTTTAAAGCAGGGAAATTCTATTGCAAACCTTAAAGACTCACATGAAAATCCACAAATGTGTTTGTGGCGCATATAGCACGATTGGGGGTGGGGCGTGCCTACAGCTTGTGGTCTGGCCCACTGCAGTGAGAGACAAACGCTGCAGGATCATTAGGAGTAGAACTGAAGGACAGCAGCAGTTCCTCAGCCTGCTGCGTATCGGAGAGGCAGGGCGAGACGTGCAGGTCCAGCTCTAGGGTCAGAAACATGTGGCTCGCGGGCTGAATTCGACCCGTGAGTACCCCTGGTATGTAGATTAGAAGTTTAGCACAAAAAACTGGCTTTTTACGCCTATTTTGAATTTTTCTCAAATACAAATACCGGCTGCTTTGCGCTAGTAGTGAGGATGAGCTGCTGTCTGATGCACACAAGATGTTACATTTCCCGCCATGTAGAATCCATCAGCATGATGTAGACATTAAAGATCCACTGTGCAGAAACAACCTAACCCATTTTCATGAGTTTACTTGATGCTTCAGCTCTGCATCATATTCAGAACATTTAAAAATTCATGACGAAGTGCTCTGCTAATTCAGGGGAAAAGAATCACAACAATGGTTTAAATAATGCACCGTTCCCACTGGGCACTTGATTCAAGAAATTACTATTTAATTTAAAAATGTACATTTTTTTTGGATGAGAGCATTTACCAGAAAAACAAACCAACACAGAAATAAACAGGCTGGTTTCATGAACAGGAAAGAGTTGTCAGCAGTCCATGGTCTTCATATTATCACTATCCACTGTATCATAACTATCAGTGTTTTTAGCAAAAATACCTGCAGTCATGCTGTAACGATGTACATTTTAATAGGTTGTCCCTCAGACATTAGAGTAATCAAACTAAAGTAAGCCGAAACAGGAAGTGCAGATTAAAGCGATCCGTCCTGTAACACTGGTCCCGGTCCAGATCGGTCTAAAGTTACCGTCACCAGGAAAATGCATGATTGCCAGTCCAGCCCGGTCCACGTCCAGACCCAGAGCAGCTGCCGTCAGCGTAAGCGGCTCAGTGCGGGCCACGAGGGGCTCACGCCGGTCGATCCATACAGGTACGTATCCTAGCCCTGGACACAGGTCTGTCCACGCACAGCTCGTGCTGGTCTGCATGTATCATTGGTGGGCATGCAGCCAGTGATGGCTGGTGACATTTTTTTTGGGTGGGGCGCATTTTTACAAATCAGTTTTCAGATGTGCAGGGAATGAAGGAAAATATTTTCATCTGACTGATGAACTGGTAAAAATCCCTCCCACCAGTTCTCTAACAATGTGGAGCTGTTAGGTCTAATTCTACACATCAAACAGTAAAGAAATCATAAAGTCTTCATGAGGAGACCTTAGAATAATATCAATATAATCAGATACAAATACAAATAAAAAACAACCACAATGTGGTCACAACAGAAGTAAGAGTTTCAAGGAAAAACTAACAGTAGTAAGGATCGGGCCGTCCTGATCCATAACTCCCTTTTTATTTTTTATTTTCTTCGACATTGTATGAAACGTTGTCATTATTGTAAACTTTTTAATAAATACTTATTACTGTTAACATCAGATACTCTGACCAGTAATTACTGTAAAAAGCTTCAGCGGATGTAGACTCATTTTGCACATGCGCAGAACCGATCGGGTTTCTGTTACAGATAAGCAGTGATAGCGTTGTCTCGGGACGGCGTCCGGTCCAGACGTAAGCAGTAGATCCCAGAGAAACACGACCTATCGGTCTGGTAAAAAATAGTGAGAAAACGTTTTCTAAACTACACCTAAATGCAGATTATACACAGCCAGGGTCCGAAATTAACAGTCGCCACTGGCCAAATGCGACCAAATTGCTCCACTTGGCAAGTAAAATTTGGAGCGTCATCCGCCACATGGCGAGTACATTTTTGCACCAAACTAGTTCCGTTTATCAGATGGATTTCTGTGACGCTCCTCTCCTGCCTGCACGCGACGTACGCGAAACGCGAGAGTCGCACCCTAAGGCATTTCCTCCTATCTATTCACTGTTCATCAAGGCAGCAGCAGTTAGCTCCGTGCTAAAGCTAGCAGCGATATGTGGCGGTTTAGAACTGGAGTCAGCCAGTCTTCAAAAAGAAAAGTAATGGAACTGGAAGAGAAACCACCAGGACCAGTGGCAACCAGAAGATTTAATGAAAAGTGGCGAACTGGAGGTGGCGGTGGAGATGTTGACGCTAGCTACAGGGCACAACAGGTGTTGTGCGAAAGTCTGTTCCCCTGAATGTTTCTGTTCCCCCATGTCGAACCGCGAGCTTCACAGCACTTCTAAAAGATTTCTACAACACGTAGTCGTGTCAAAGTTGATACTTTACTTAGTTCCTAGTAAATAAATTAATACAAATTTAAAATTTACATTTATTCTTTTTTTTTTTAAACACTGACAGAACCGCTGAGCGTTTTATCCACTCCCTACACAGGTGAACATAGTATTTCAGGCAAGCAGATTTTAGCACAACACCGGAATCTGTGCAGATGAGCTGCTCCGTTTTCCTCCAGTACGCTAAAAGACCCGTAACAACTCATTGGTCCTAGGGAATAAGACGATGAAGGGACTCCAACAATGAGGCTGTAAGACTGTCAGAAGCAGGAGGGAAGATAAACAAGGAGTCTGACTAGATTTCATTAAGAGTTCATTAAAAACATTTCTAAAAAAATAAAATAAAAAATCTGAAATGTACGGCGCCCGTCTCATGACATGGTGGAAAAATAAGTATTTCGTGTGCACGAATTAGTATTTCGTGGGACCCGGGCTGGACTCCACGCACAGCAGGGCAGCACTGGTCAGCTGTGGCTGCACGTATCAAATCAATCAAATTTTATTTATAAAGCACTATTCATGCCTGGGGCAGCTCAAAGTGCTATAAAGATTTAAAACAAAAATAAAACAATTCCAGGCTGCATGGTGGCGCAGTTGGTTAGCACTGTTGCCTCGCAGCAAGGAGGTCGTGGGTTCGCGTCCCGGCTCTGCGGCCTCTCTGCGTGGAGTTTGCATGTTCTCCCCGTGCATGCGTGGGTTTCCTCCGGGTACTCCGGTTTCCTCCCACAGTCCAAAGACATGACTGTCAGGCTAATTGGGCTGGTACATTGTCCTTAGGTGTGAGTGGGTGTGTGGTTGTTTGTCTCGTTCGTCTCTGTGTGGCCCTGCGATGGACTGGCGACCTGTCCAGGGTGTCCCCCGCCTCTCGCCCCTTGACCGCTGGAGATAGGCACCAGCTGCCCCGCGACCCTCTGTGGAGGAATAAGCGGCTACAGAAAATGGATGGATGGATAAAACAATTCCATAAAAATAAAAACTGTGCTCCCCCCCCACACACACACACATCCATACACCCACATACACACAAACTTTAAGATACTAAAATAACATTGACTAAATAACACTGGACTGAGCACAGAGGAACCCGGTCAGGAGATGAGACTAAAAAGATGGGTCTTGAGCTGTTCTTAAAAACATCAACACTCTCCGTGGCCCTCAGGTCCCCCGGCAGACCACTCCACAGACGAGGGCCATAATACTGGAAAGAGGCCGCTCCATAGGTCTGTGTTCGGACTCTGGGGATTGTAACTCTGCAATAACTGTTAACAGATTGTTAACAGTTATTGCGGGGGATGCAGCTCTTTGTCTGCACCCTGATAGAAGAATTACTGGGGACATTCCAGTGATTTCTGGATATTAGTGAAGATATTGGACTCTGGTTTTATGTTTAAAATACCGTGTGCCCTTTATCAATCAGCTCTACTTTAAAAGTGCCATGATTTGTGTGCAGGTGTGACAGAGTGGATGTTAATAAGGAGCACTAAGGCTCATGTTTACCCAAGGAGACAGGACCAAGGAGGTTTAAAATAATTGGGTTTATTTACAAATAATAGTCATAAGCCCCAACCAAACAGTGGGGATCCACCAGCAGGGGGCGGAACCCTGCAGGGCAGCAGACCACAGACCTGAGGGTGCACCACACCACACCCACCCTAGGTGCTGCTGCCTCTGCAGAGGGCCTGGCTCCACCTCCTCCTGGCGAGCTCCACTGAAAGAAATAAAAATGGTTAATGACACCTTGTTAGTCCCTCTCTCCCGACTGTTCCCCACACACACACCACACAAGCCCTCACGAGCACCGGTACGCTCTAATAAATAGTCCGGGACCAGCGTCCGTCCCACGGCTCCATAGAGTCCTGCAGTCCAGAAGCTGATCTGCCGTGGTCCAGCTGACCTGCCAGCTGCTACTGGACTGGACTGATCCGGCGGCAAGCGGAGTCCCAATCAGTGTCTGAGAGGCTGGAGGTTGCAGCGCTGCTCCACTGAGCTGGAGACGAAACCAGGAGAAGAGGAAGTCCCCACAGGCAAAACAGCAGCGTCCTGGCGCGACCAGGGCGGTCACTCCCTGGGCTGCTCGCTCACACCTGCTGCACATAATGGTGTTATCACACTGAGGGACGAAAAACAGCACCAGTGCTGGGAACGTTACTTTAAAAAAGTAATTAGTTACTCACTACTTGTTCCAAAAAGTAACTGAGTTAGGTAAAGAATTACTTTATAACAAAACTAGTTACAGAGAAAAAAAAATTTGCGTTACTATAAAAAAATTTAAAAAAAAAAGTAGTGGTATATCAAAGAATTAGGATTTTTCTGAGTAAATTTAAAAGAAACAAACTCCTGGACTTAATGAAACAAACACATTCTGGTCTTTTACCTCAAAGAGTTTCAAGTAGTGGATAAATCTCCACCTTGAAGATGAACAACTTTTCATCCTAATGCTCCAGACTCGCCCTGCTCCATCGCTGGCGTTTGTGTGTGCACGGCTGCGCGCACAAGCAGTTTGTGCGTGGGGGCGGTGCGTTCAGAGTACACAGTTTATTTCATCAATTCATACCGTAATAGTCTGGTTATCGTTTGTTCTGAGGCTGCTTGGAAGTTGAGACGCTGTCCTTTTCTGCTTTGTGTGAAAACAGCAGAAGCACGTGAGAACAGCTGATGGGGAAACGGGGCGGAGCGCGCTGCTGCAGGAGGAGCGACAGAGCAGGAAACAGCTCTGTTCGGTTGTTTTTAACTGTTTTTGGTGTCGCTACAGCCGACAGCAGCTCCTGTTGTTCTAAGTAAAGCTCCGAGGACTGAACCTACGGACGCATTGTTGGATAGAACATTACCGCATTTCACGCTCAGTAACGGAAACGCCGTTCTCATGACGGAAAGGGTAATTAATTAGATTAGTCCGTTACTGATAAAAGAACGGAGTTACCTAACGCCGTTACTTTAAACGCCGTTATTCCCAACACTGAACAGTACACACGTACACACTCACCAGCCAACACCATCTCCTCACCTGCTAGAGGAGATGGCAACCAAGTGCCTGACAAGCGCCCGCTGCTGCACCAGCAGCCGATCCCAGGCACACAGGTGAGCTGAGCTGCCAGTCCACCAGCACACCTTGGCAGGGCTTTGATCCAACCTGCTGGCCTGTGAGTAATCACTAAAACAGCTACAGGTGTGGCCAATAAAACCAGGAGCAATCATGCTCATCCTGCCACACAGGGCTGCGCGTCCTGCAGAAACACGAGTTTACCACTCCACGCAACAAAACGTGTGGTAGAAAGTTGTGTAACAAGTCATACAGCTCATGACAAAGTGACAAAAATAGGTAAAAATGACAAGAACTGAATTAGAAAAGGCACTCAAACATCAGTGGGCAGATCGTTATCACGGCTGGTGCAGATGGAAATGAGGGTGCACTGCGGGACAATATCATCAATACTACTTCGTTCCCACTAGGGATGTAACCATTCACTCAAGCCACGATTCAATTCGATTTTCAGCTCTCGATTTTTTACGATTTTTAATAACAAAATTAATTTATTTTATGGTACAGTAAAAAATTTTATTTTACAATTTATTAATATTTATTTACAATTGCCCCTTAGTTCTTGTTTCAAATAGTAATTTTCTATTGTCTTACTGGAAACAGGGGAAAGCCTAAACGCTGCCACACTGTTGACTTCTAATTGACTGGAGCGTCATCTATCTAGAAGCTGCTTGTCTCTGCTCTGAATGATTAGCAGAACGTTGTCACCACTGTGTGTGATGGTTGAAATTTCCTCATTATTGTTTAAACTTCAAATGTATCTGTCAGTATGTATAGTTTAATAGATATTAAGGTAAATGTGTTCATTACTGTTTACATTAACAATGTTTGTCAGTAGTTTTTAGCCAAATACTAGATGTAGTTTAGTTAAACAGACGTTAATGTGGATTTTGATTTAGTAGCTGTAGTAACGACATGTGACCAGCAGGGGACGTCTAGCGCTAGAGAGCTAGTGAGCACGTCTGTGCAGCAGAGGAAGAAACTCCGTGTTTATATTATATATTTTTATACTCAGTTTTTCAGAGTTATCCATAAGGACAGCTGTAGTGTCATGTAACTTCAACACAACGTTCATGAATGCATTCAGTTGTTGATCCGGTTTTAATTCAGCTTTTTTGTGGTTGTTGAACGAGGTTCAGCCACAGTTAGCCGCTAGCCATGTCGCTAACTAGTTGAAAAGACAATCGGACTGTTATTTTATGTTTCTTTATGATCACTCTGTATGTATTTAAGTTGAATTAAGTCATTTAATACACGTCTGAGCAGAGAAAGTAACGTGTCTGTGGTTATTTTAGCATTTACTCCCCTTTTCAGGGCTTTTCCATGTGTAGTACGTCAGGCCGTTGTGAATCGATTTTGCTTTTGTCTGCACCGATTCATATTTAAACTAGTTTTCACTGGTTTTAAATCGTTTCTCGAAGCATCGTTACATCGCTAGTTCCCACAAAATAGTAATTTGTGGGAACGAAATATGTTTAACGTTCGCCCGAATTATTATTTCGTGGGAACGAATTACTATTTCATGCGCACGTTATAGTTTCTTTGTGGCCACAATTGATTTATTTTTCCACCATGTCATGAGACGGGCTCCGTAGTAATGAGTAAAAAGTAGTTTTTTATTAATGATTATTTAATTAAGTTTCATTCCTTTCTGTTTGAATCCAACATAATATCATATTATAAAATAACGTGCTTTAGGTAGATCTAAATCATTTAGAATTTTGGCCGGTAAAAAATATGTTTGGTATCTGGGCCGGTAACTCAAAAATTTAATTTCGGACCCTGTACACAGCACTTACTGTTTATACAAGGGATGGCTCATTTAGTTTGATTTTCATGTTAGTTTTTTTTATTTTGTGATCCCTATTTCTCTTCTTCTTCCTCTTGGGACTGGTGGGGCGGCCCCTAGCGCCCCCTATGGACGGGCTGCCACTGGATGCAGTGCTATTTCAAATTTTATTTGTCACATACACTCATAGACCGGACGATATGCAGTGAAATGCTTGTATGACTGCTGTTGAACCAAAAAGAGAAGAAAAAAATAAAATCTAAAATTTAGAATTGACAATTAGGAAATAAGTGGTGAAATAAAATAAAAATAAGGGAAAAAAACAAGAGTAAATTTAGCTTAAAAAATAGAAGAAAATATAAAATTACCAAATATAAATAAGTATATATATATAAGAAATATAAAAAAAATGTCTGTGCAAGTGTAAACAGAAATGTTAAGATATTAAAATGGAAGCTAGAAATGGAAATAAATGGAATGATTGAGTGTGCAATTTTGTATATATGTGCAAATGTGCAGGTAGTGCAAAGATGATTATTTCTGAGTATTGATCTGGCTTAGGGACCGTATCGCTGCAGGATGAAGCTCCTTCTCAGTCTCTCTGTCGGCCTTCAGGGAGCGGAAACGCTTTCCTGATCGCAGCTGAGAAAACAGTCCATAGCTGGGTTGGCTGAGGTCTTTCACGGTCTTCCTGGCCCTGGTCCAGCACCGCTTGTTGTAGATTGAGTTCAGGTCAGGGAGATCGGTGCCGATGATGCGCTCAGCTGATCGCACCGCCCTCTGTAGGGCTCTTCTGTCCTGCATGGTGCTGTTCCCAAGCCAGGTTGAGATGTTTCCCGTCAGGATGCTCTCGATGGTGCAGGAGTAGAAGTTCCTGAGCACCTTGGAGGGCAGTTTGAAGTCTCTCAAGCGTCTGAGGTGGTAGAGACGCTGTCGAGCCTTTGTCACCACGGTGTTGATGTGACAGGACCATGACAGGTCCTGGTGATGTGAACACCGAGGTCCCTGAAGCTGTTCTCTCTCTCCACTGGGCTCCTGCTGATAACGGGGGTCTGGTAGTTCCTTTCCTGCTTCGTGCTGAAGTCCACTGTTAACTCCTTTGTTTTACTGACGTTTAGAAGAAGATTGTTCCTCTGGCACCAGTTCTCCAGATTTCCAATCTCCTTCAGGTAGGCCGACTCGTCGTCAGAGATCAGGCCTACTCTGGAGATTCTGCACCCTTGAATCAAAATATTGGTGGGGACATTTCAGTAAATGCTGGGTATTGTAGGGACATGTCTCCTCTGTCCATGCCACACTACACCCATGTCTCAGGTCTACTGAAGCCTGATCTGGGTAGGAGACTTAGCATTACTCCAAACTCACAGAGGACTTTCAGCTCCAGGTTCAGCTGAGGATGATTGAGACTGACGAAGGTTCCTGGAAGTAAATACAAAGTACGTTTAACCAGTCAGTCAGGAGAAGTTAAAGGCCTTACCAAGACTTCTACAATGTTTGTACATTAGTGTAAAAATATCACAAGCTTTTTTGGTCAATTTTATATATTAAATTTGTCTTTTGAGAACCAAAGTGCATGACTGACATATGTACAACATTCTTTGATAAGGATGAGAACAAAATATAAGAAGGGCTTATAAGTATTATGCAATTAACTCATCAAAAACAGAGACAAAACAAGGACTAAACTGGCCCTGATGAGACCTGGTTTAGCACTAAATTAATCTTTTGACTTTTAAAAACGGTAGAAATTGCAACAGTAAAATTTGGTCACTGGTGTGAAATATGCTTTAATGTACAAATCAGGTCACAGAAAAAATAATAATTATATGAATTGATTTAATGAAAAGCTGAATCTAAATCTTTTCACATGCTCCAGATGCTCTGACTCCTGATAGTCTCCCTGGGTCCTGGAGGTTGCCGTCTCCTTCCACCGGTCTCCTCCACTCGCCGTGACGCAGCTCTCCAGAAACACCAGTCGAGTGAAGTTTGGTAGGATGTATCTGGCAGTTGGAGCTTTAGCAGCATCTGTGCAGGCCAGGTAGTTGTCTATATCTTCAGCTTTATCTGACAAACACTGGATTGGCCGGCCAAGGATCCTCCAAATGCATTTTCAATCACACGCCGAGCACAAGAGTGGCGGTAATTATAGATCCTCTCTTTTGCTGTGAGATTGTGATCTGCACAAAACCAGCAAACAAACAAAAAAGAGCAAATTATTTCACAGTTTGGGTGCAACATCTTTCACATGTTTCATGCAGACAACTGTTTTTTAATTTATTCCAAAACAGAGCTGTGATAATAACATCTCATTAACAAAATTAATCCTGTAACAGAACGCGTCTGCTCTAACCCCAAATCATTTTAAGCCATAAGGAAAAGTGGAGAATATTACATTTACAGTATAAGCTAGCCTGCATAATATAATAAAATATAACTTAAAGAATTTTATTGATAAATGTGAACTTTGTGTCCTATTTTACATCCCTGTGCAGTTTAAAGATAGATAGATTAAAAAAGGCTGTCATACGGAGCCCGTCTCATGACACTGTAGAAAAATTAATAAATTGTAGCCACGAAATAGTTATACCGTTCCCACGATATAGTAATTTGTTCCCACAAAAAGCTTTTTCGTGCACACGAAATACTAATTCGTGGGACCCGGGCTGGACTCCACGCACAGCAGGGCAGCCCTGGTCAGCTGTGGCTGCACGTATTATTATTGCGGGAGATGCAGCTCTTTGTCTGCACCCTGATAGAAGAATTACTGGGGACATTTCAGTGATTTCTGGATATTGGTGGAGATATTGGAATCTGGTTTAAAATACCGTGTGCCCTTTATCAATCAGCTCTACTTTAAAAGTGCCGTGATTTGTGTGCAGGTGTGACAGAGTGGATGTTAATAAGGAGCACTAAGGCTCATGTTTACCCCAAGGAGACAGGACCAAGGAGGTTTAAAATAATGGGTTTATTTACACATAAAACAATAACTAGTCATAAGCCCCAACCAAAGAGTGGGGATCCACCAGCAGGGGGCGGAACCCTGCAGGGCAGCAGACCACAGACCTGAAGGTGCACCACACCACACCCACCCTAGGTGCTGCTGCCTCTGCAGAGGGCCTGGCTCCACCTCCCTCTCCGGGCATCCCTCTCCCCGGCCAAGTCCACCAGCTCCTCAGCTGGGACGCCCAGGCGTTCCCCGGTCAACCTGGACATGTATTTCCTCCAGATTGTCCTGGGTCGACCCGGGGGTCTCCTGCCGGCAGGACGTGCCCAAAACACCTCCCGTTCTTGTTTTTAATAAAAATAAAAACTTTCGTTTTTGTTTACTCCGAAGACACGTTTGATTTTGTGAAGTTCTGCGAGATTTCACGTCTGATCTGGGAATATTTGTGTGTAAAATCGGTTCGTGTGTGAGCCCACCACACACTGTAGGATCAGGACGGTCGGTGTCCGCCATTTTTAAAGGAACATTTCTCGCCACGTGTGTGGTCTCTTAGGATTTAAAATCGGCCGACAATTTGAAAATCCTGCCGTGTGAACCAGCCTTTACTGATAACAGAACCTGTGGTAATAAAAAGTAAATGCTCCTAAATAAACAAGTACGTCTCGTGGCCTCGCGGATTTTTAAATTGCAATTTGATATGCTTTAGCGCATTTCTTCTGCGTCCTCCCGGTTGCAGCTCCGCCTCCGACGCTCCTGCTGCCTCTCAGCAGGTGAGACCGGTGCTGCGGGCTGACCAAACACGGTGTTCGGCTGACGTTATCTTGTTTTAATCTGCCAATCTGACGGCCCAGCCGGTAACAGCGAGTGTTCAAACAAGAGAGGAAAGTCTCGCCTCGCTAGGGATGGGAATCGAAAACCGGTTCTTAATGAGAACCGGTTCCCAGTGTTTCAATCCCTTGGAATCGTTTGCCATTTTTGCTAACGATTCCCTTATCAATTCCAGTCGGCGCAAAAAAAAATCAATTCCAGTCGGCGCGACTACGTCACCACGAGTCACTAAGCTCAGGTTTCTCCACCATGTAGATTAGAGCCATATCTTTGTAGATGTACCTGGTAACAGCAGCAGTAACCTCCTTCCATCCTGCTCAGCTGGCTGCTACATGACGTGCTGCGGGTAAAAACCTGATCAGTGTCTGGAGTTCATTCTGAGCTCTTACTCCAACACTCGACGCTGCTTTTGCAGCTTTTGCTCGTTGACTGTCTCTGTATTCTTCGACGTGGTTTTTGTGCAGGTGATAAAATATATTAGTGGCGTCGGAGTCCGTTGTTGGGACCGAGAGTCGGCAAACTTTACAAACAGCTGCTGTCTGGTCCACGTCGGTCTTTTTATATTTAAACCACATCCATGAGACAGAAGTTGTCCCTCTTTTAGTTACAAGCTCCTCGGTTTGAGTTAGCTGGTTATCCTGTTGACTCTGGTCTAAAACGCGTCCACTACCGTCTGCCTCCATGTTTGTTTATGTGTTGCTGCGCGGTGCGTTCATGAACATCCCGTAAAGTGCATCATGCTGTAAAACTTCTATCGTGGCGTAAACGATAGAGCTTTTTATCTGACGGTAGACATTTTCTATCGTCCAGACGAAATATTTCGTCCTAACGCACAGCCCTACCTGTCTGAGAGGGCGTTCTCCAGCTGGACACACAATAAGTCCAGAAAGATCAGGTATCCTTCCTGAAAAAGCAGATATGCTCATTTTTCTGCAGAAGAATTGTTAATTTTCCATAGTTGATGGTTGCAAAATTGGACAATGCACAGTTCCATTGAACTTGACTTGAGTTGTATTTGTTGCTGGCTGACGTCATTTTGTGTGTTCAGCTCAGATCCTTTTTAAAAAGAGAGTTGAAATGTTACATTCTTGTGGAATTGCACAGAATAATTGATGTTGTATTTTATGTTATTTCTACAAAATACAATTTTATTATTATTTTATACTTAGAAACTTTTTTTTCTGGGCACCCTGTGACCCTAGGCTCTGGTTTTCTTAAGACCTCTCTGTTGGATGTATGAGGTCATCTTACTTCTAAACTTGTATCTGACTCAAAGATAAGATATAAACCAGCTTTAAGCTAATAGATCTGTTGGTTCTCTTTTTTTCCAAATGAGAATCGATAAAGAATTGAATCGTTATACAGAATCGAAAATGGAATCAGAATCGTAAAAATCTTATCAATTCCCATCCCTACGCCTCGCTATGGCGAGTGGAAGCTCCGCTTATCCGGACCCGGGTTGCGACACGCGGGTCGCGGGGTCATCCCGTTTCCCGACCCATCCTCTCCCTCAAACACCTCCTGTGTTTCGAAGCAGCAGAGAACTCGGGTCTGCCTTTTTTCTTTTTTTTTTTCGTGACTGTTGAGAGGAGAGGAGAGGGTTGTGTCACCCGATCTGTGTGTGCGCAACAGACTGAGGCCGCAGCGGCGCATCAGAGCGAGGCCGGAGCGGCGCATAGGGACATTTTACTGTAAAAGTACAGAAACTTGGTACCTACCGAACGTTTTTGGTCGGTACCAAAGAAGTATCGAGTTGCGGTACCCAGCCCTACTTTTAAAATAAACTTTTTGTTGAAAATTTGAGGAAGTAGTTTAAATATTATCTTATTTAGAGACCTTTAATATTTTCTTATTAATTCAATCACAAAGATCTGTAATGAATATTCTAGTGTGTGTTGCGTTCTATCAGGGAAGACACTAGTGGTCCTGAGAAAAAAAATCCCACAGTAATCAAACTGTCAGAACTTTGCTCAGGACATGTCAGATCAAACGTCTTCATGAGGCTTTAACTCACAGAGTCTGATCAGCTGTTCTCACGCTGCGGTCCGTCTCCTCCCACAGAACGTGATCTCCACAACGCTCCGTCTTCTGTCATTTCTTTTTATTTTATTTTATTTTTTTATAAGTTCAGTTTGTTTTATTTGTGTTTGAAAACAATTTATTTGTTCAGACATGAAAAGTGATGAAGTTAATCAGGTTTCCATTTCTTATGAAACTCCAGATGGAGCTGTGATGCTCCAGGACTCTGAGCTCATTGAACACTGTTAGCAGAGATGCTAGCAGCAACAGGTGGAATCCCGGTAGAACACAGCGATATCACGAACCAGTAACAAGACGATAGACACAATATTCAAGTTTTTGTTTGTGCGATGTTGGGACCTTTTTCTCTGTATTCTTTTTTTTTTTTTTTTTTTT
>SSNR01000242.1:138148-179516 GCA_006937965.1 Callopanchax toddi | reverse complement strand
AGGTAGAGCTCTGTAGGTAGAGCTCTGCAGGTAGAGCTCCGTAGGTAGAGCTCTGTAGGTAGAGCTCTGCAGGTAGAGCTCCGTAGGTAGAGCTCTGCAGGTAGAGCTCTGTAGGTAGAGCTCTGCAGGTAGAGCTCCGTAGGTAGAGCTCTGCAGGTAGAGCTCTGTAGGTAGAGCTCCGTAGGTAGAGCTCCGTAGGTAGAGCTCCGTAGGTAGAGCTCTGCAGGTAGAGCTCCGTAGGTAGAGCTCTGCAGGTAGAGCTCTGCAGGTAGAGCTCTGCAGGTAGAGCTCTGTAGGTAGAGCTCCGTAGGTAGAGCTCTGTAGGTAGAGCTCTGTAGGTAGAGCTCCGTAGGTAGAGCTCTGCAGGTAGAGCTCCGTAGGTAGAGCTCTGCAGGTAGAGCTCTGTAGGTAGAGCTCTGCAGGTAGAGCTCCGTAGGTAGAGCTCTGCAGGTAGAGCTCTGTAGGTAGAGCTCTGCAGGTAGAGCTCCGTAGGTAGAGCTCTGCAGGTAGAGCTCTGTAGGTAGAGCTCTGCAGGTAGAGCTCCGTAGGTAGAGCTCTGCAGGTAGAGCTCTGTAGGTAGAGCTCTGCAGGTAGAGCTCCGTAGGTAGAGCTCTGCAGGTAGAGCTCTGTAGGTAGAGCTCTGCAGGTAGAGCTCCGTAGGTAGAGCTCTGCAGGTAGAGCTCTGTAGGTAGAGCTCTGCAGGTAGAGCTCCGTAGGTAGAGCTCTGCAGGTAGAGCTCTGTAGGTAGAGCTCTGCAGGTAGAGCTCCGTAGGTAGAGCTCTGCAGGTAGAGCTCTGTAGGTAGAGCTCTGCAGGTAGAGCTCCGTAGGTAGAGCTCTGCAGGTAGAGCTCTGTAGGTAGAGCTCTGCAGGTAGAGCNCACACACACACACACACACACACACACACACACACACACACACACACACACAGAATGACAGAGGAGAATAAAATGATTTGAAATAGAATTATTTCAGGCCCAGTGCACTAAGTAAAAATCAATTGGCCATTATAGAAATAGGATACAGAGAGGAATTAAAACTTAATGAGGTTTTCCAGCTAGAGTCCGCCCACTGGTGAAGCTTCCACTTGGCAGCGCCACAAGTCAGCATGTCACAGCACATGCACACTTCTCGTGCACGTGTGTTGGAAACTCAATGTAGATCTGAGCTGAAGCCCTGTGCTACAGCAACAAGACGACTGTAGGGATGTAACATTCATCACAGCTTCTGCTCCCTTCTAACACACGCACACACACACACACACACACACACACACACACACACACACAACATGACCTCAGCAGGATCAAACCGGCTCATTGACCTTTGACCTGTTTACTGAAGGAAACTGGGCTGTAAATCTATCAAAACAAAGTCCTCGGCTTTAATTTGTTGAACAGCTGTGATCAGATCCATCACTGTGACCTCTGACCTCCATGGTCCTCCGTGGTCAGAGAACATATTTAACCTTACAGGCACGCATATACACACAGGTGATCACAAGGTGCTCACATAAAGACGGACTCAGGTGTTCTCAGACACATTAACTGGGGCTGTGGTTGACACTGAACTCATCCTGAATCAGTCTTTACCGTAGACGTTTTAACTGTTGTGTATTCATATGCTGTTTGTTGCTGTTGTATCTTTTCTCCTGTTTTGTTTGTTTGTGTTTTATTTACAGGTCTAGAAGTGGATTCCTCACGTCTCTTGTTCTCTTCTTTTTCTGTTTACTTTCTCCCCCATCCCTCTTTCTGTACCGTCTTCCTTTCAGGCTCCGTGTCCATTGGGATTCAAATCAACCATAAAAATGTTCTAATAAAGATTTTTAAAGTTATATTTAAATATAAGTCAGGTTGAGCATTATAGCAGTGGCTGTACCGTCTCACCTGGAACAGCAACACTGTTGGACTTGTTCCTGACACTCAGACATTATTCTGTTTGCTCTACAGCCGGACAGGACACGGGGTTAAAACAAAAACATCAAAGAGAACATATTAAACTTTGACTTGTTAAACTTGTGCTTATGGAGTTGTAATGTTAGAAAGAGGAACAGATGTCAGACCTTCACAGGAATCAACGCTGACTTCAGGACAGGTTTCTACAAAGTTTTACATGAAATTTACAGAAAGACCACTTATGAAATATTCATGAAATAATACAGCTTTGAAAAAAAATCCACAATTAATTTTAATAAATAAAATTATTAAACATATTTTAAACTTAAACTTGTAATTAAACTAACGTTAAACAAAAACCCAGAAATAAAGAAACTCAGTCAGTCATGGATGAAACAAGAAACGATGTTTTTGAACAAACCCTAAAAACACAACTGTCATTTACAGAGAACAGAACCCAGAGTGGTTTATAATGTGTGACCTGACAGCTCTGCCGCTGACTCGATAACAACACCACGCTCCTGGAGGAACACCTGAACAGCCAGATAGAAGCCCCGCCCACCTGTAGGAGCACAGTGAGGGACAGAAAGACCACTCCAATTGTGAAACCATTCAGGAAACATACATAAAGGGATTTATTGTTTCATATATTGTTTCATGTTAACTACTAATAATTAAGACCCAGTCATCCTGTGAAGGAAGGACTTCATCTGCCTCTGTTCAGACCAGAGACTCAAACTAACATCCTGATGTTTTGGTTAGATCTGAATCTATAATCCAATGTGACGAGTTATCTCTCTAGATTTAATCTCAGCTGCCAGATGAAGCCTGATAGATTTCTAAAGGTTGGTTCAGAGAGGAACGAGATGTTTCCAGATTATTTCAACGATGAACCTGACCTGGATGTTTTCAGTGTGTGTGTATGTGAGATGCTAGTTCTGATTGACATCCTATTGAGCATATTTCCAAATATGAGGAGTCTCTAGTCTAGTCTCTTTCCTCCAGTCTTTATTAGGTGTGTCTAATATTCTGTCCACCTCTTTCCTGGGATTGTTGACTCACCCATCAGTCCTGACTCAGGTTAGTCCTCTGTTACCTGTACAGGTGGGAGGGGAGACCAACCAATAAGGACAACCGATACTAGCCAGTGAATTCAAGCAGTATCAAACCTTAAAATACCACCTTAAAATACCACCTTAAAAATCTTTCTCTGGATTTGAAGCATCTGTGAGAACCCTGATGACCTCCAGATGATTGACAGTTTGGTTGTTTTCAGCACAACTGAAGTTTGATGCAGGAAAAGACAGAAAATAGGTTGATTTGTAAAGTTTCACAGTATTTTGTTGAAAGTGGACCTTGTTGTCTTTGCTAACTTGAGGGGGATCAGCTCCGTAGGTAGAGCTCTGTAGGTAGAGCTCCGTAGGTAGAGCTCTGTAGGTAGAGCTCTGCAGGTAGAGCTCTGTAGGTAGAGCTCCGTAGGTAGAGCTCTGTAGGTAGAGCTCTGCAGGTAGAGCTCCGTAGGTAGAGCTCTGCAGGTAGAGCTCCGTAGGTAGAGCTCTGTAGGTAGAGCTCTGCAGGTAGAGCTCTGCAGGTAGAGCTCCGTAGGTAGAGCTCTGTAGGTAGAGCTCTGCAGGTAGAGCTCCGTAGGTAGAGCTCTGTAGGTAGAGCTCTGCAGGTAGAGCTCCGTAGGTAGAGCTCTGTAGGTAGAGCTCTGCAGGTAGAGCTCCGTAGGTAGAGCTCTGCAGGTAGAGCTCTGCAGGTAGAGCTCTGCAGGTAGAGCTCTGTAGGTAGAGCTCCGTAGGTAGAGCTCTGCAGGTAGAGCTCTGCAGGTAGAGCTCCGTAGGTAGAGCTCTGCAGGTAGAGCTCCGTAGGTAGAGCTCTGCAGGTAGAGCTCTGCAGGTAGAGCTCCGTAGGTAGAGCTCTGCAGGTAGAGCTCTGCAGGTAGAGCTCTGCAGGTAGAGCTCTGTAGGTAGAGCTCCGTAGGTAGAGCTCTGTAGGTAGAGCTCTGTAGGTAGAGCTCCGTAGGTAGAGCTCTGTAGGTAGAGCTCTGCAGGTAGAGCTCCGTAGGTAGAGCTCTGTAGGTAGAGCTCTGCAGGTAGAGCTCCGTAGGTAGAGCTCTGCAGGTAGAGCTCTGTAGGTAGAGCTCTGCAGGTAGAGCTCCGTAGGTAGAGCTCTGCAGGTAGAGCTCTGTAGGTAGAGCTCTGCAGGTAGAGCTCCGTAGGTAGAGCTCTGCAGGTAGAGCTCTGTAGGTAGAGCTCCGTAGGTAGAGCTCTGCAGGTAGAGCTCTGTAGGTAGAGCTCTGCAGGTAGAGCTCCGTAGGTAGAGCTCTGTAGGTAGAGCTCTGCAGGTAGAGCTCCGTAGGTAGAGCTCTGTAGGTAGAGCTCCGTAGGTAGAGCTCTGCAGGTAGAGCTCCGTAGGTAGAGCTCTGCAGGTAGAGCTCTGCAGGTAGAGCTCTGCAGGTAGAGCTCTGTAGGTAGAGCTCCGTAGGTAGAGCTCTGTAGGTAGAGCTCTGCAGGTAGAGCTCTGCAGGTAGAGCTCTGTAGGTAGAGCTCCGTAGGTAGAGCTCTGCAGGTAGAGCTCTGCAGGTAGAGCTCCGTAGGTAGAGCTCTGCAGGTAGAGCTCTGCAGGTAGAGCTCTGCAGGTAGAGCTCCGTAGGTAGAGCTCCGTAGGTAGAGCTCTGTAGGTAGAGCTCTGCAGGTAGAGCTCTGCAGGTAGAGCTCTGCAGGTAGAGCTCTGCAGGTAGAGCTCTGCAGGTAGAGCTCTGTAGGTAGAGCTCCGTAGGTAGAGCTCTGCAGGTAGAGCTCTGCAGGTAGAGCTCTGTAGGTAGAGCTCTGCAGGTAGAGCTCTGTAGGTAGAGCTCTGCAGGTAGAGCGGTCGTCTGGCAAATGGAGGGTCTCCGGTTCATTCCCAGCTCCAGCTGGGTCACTTTGTTGTGGTCAATGTTGGGTAAGTTACTGTACTTTAAATTAGTCACTTAGTTACTTCTTTCAAAAGTAACTCAGTTACTTTAAGGTACTCATTACTTTCAAAGTAACTAGTTACTAGGGAAAGTAACTTTGTTATTGATAAATAAATTAGATTATAAATGACCAACCTAAATTTACTGTGATTTTTTATTATTTGTATTTGATTTTACGTGTATGTTGGACCACCTGTCTGCTGTTCAGTGTACAATTCTTTGTATGTACAACCCTTTTCAATAAAGTTTGTAAAAAAAAGTTCCACCACAGACACTGTGGTCCTGGTGTGTTCAATTGTACTAGGAACTCGGAATTTCGGCCTTCCAAGTAGGAAGATGTAGATGAAGCGCTTGTAACTCCAGGCTGCAGATGAGCAGAGGGCTGGCTAAACAACTGTTTTCTAGGACGTCGCCATATTGGAATCCAGAGCTGCTGATGGCTGTGGGCTTCATACAGTGATGTAACACACTGGTGTCCAGGCCAGATCTTTCAGAGGTGACCAGTACATCAATTACACGTTTTTATTCTGCAGTTCTGACGGCCTGGTACCAAATGGACCGGTACTTCAACAGTTATCACTCTTAACTCATTTCAACTTGCATCAAACTAACATTTTGCTATCAAAAACATTCAGTCAAAACAACAGGATAGTCCTTAAATACACTTATATATTTAATTTTGATCCATCCTACCATTATTCAGTAGAGCTGCTGTTTTCTCATCACTGATGAGTTCAGTCTCCTCAGAAGGAGCTGGTCTCAGAACAGAGAGCAGCTGACACGGTGTTTCAGAACCATGGACAGCACATCCATGTCCCAAAAACCGACGAGCAACGATGTACGCTTTCATCTCTGTTTTTATTAAATTCAGTGGTTTCACCTTCTCACAGTCCAAACACGTACAGCGACATACAGGATGCTAGCTGCTAACGATCCAACTTTAACAAACCCTCCAGAAGCAGCCTGCAGCGGTCTGATGAAGGTTTAGCCACCTGCTGTGTTCAGATGGCGCAGCCTCACCTGGCGGATGAGACGCCGCTCCAGGGGGTGAAGACAGCGCAGCGCGACCAGCTGCAGGAGGGTCTGTCGTCTTGTCAGGTGGAAAGTTTGAAACTTTGTTTCCTAAAGATGAGGAGTGATTGAAGAGCTCCAGATGAGGCGGAGATGATCCCAGGAACCCCAGGCGGTTCGATTTCCGACCCTTTCGAGCCACCTCAGACCAGGAAGGGGCAGATGAACCAGATTGTACTGGTGTTGAGGTGAAGACCTGGTTCCTGGGTCTCTCGCTCCCATCTGAGTCCACTCACCATCCAGTGGCCGTGGGATCGGAACAGGCGCAGAGGTCCAAAGCTGATCCACACCTCAGCAGGACCATCAGAGCTGTAGCCCACAGCCGCCTCGGTTACCTGGACAGGAGCGTTGACGACGAGAGAGTTGCAGCGGTGTCCTCCTCACCTCCCGCTGCGTTTCACGGTAAAGGAGCGCTCACCGGTGTGTGGGGTGAGAATCACGACCGGTCGCGTCCCTAGACCCCCCCCCCCCCCCCCCCCCCACCCCACACGCCACCTCCTTGTCTTCCTGCTGGTGCTGGGCCTGAGGTCAGAGGGACCTGGTGGTGTTCAGAGGGACTTGGTGGAGGTCAAAGGGACCTGGTGGTGTTCAGAGAGACCTGGTGGAGGTCAGAGGGACCTGGTGGAGGTCAGAAGGACCTGGTGGTTATCAGAGGGACCTGGTGGTTATCAGAGGGACCTGGTGGAGGTCAGAGAGACCTGGTGGAGGTCAGAGAGACCTGGTGGAGGTCAGAGGGACCTGGTGGTTATCAGAGGGACCTGGTGGAGGTCAGAGAGACCTGGTGGAGGTCAGAGGGACCTGGTGGAGGTCAGAAGGACCTGGTGGTGTTCAGAAGGACCTGGTGGTGTTGGTGCATGGCATCTCCACGTCAGTGCTCCCCAGGACAGCTGTGGCTACATTATAGCTGATCACCACCAGTGATTGAATCAATGTGTTGTGAAGTGCTTTGGGGAGTGTAGAACACTCTAGAATTTTACCATTATGTGACCATTATGTTCAATGTTCTATTGTTTTATTTATAAAATCACAACTGATTTTTCAACACAGCGGACAGATGGAGAAGAAACATTGACCAAATGTCCAGAATGACCTGAGGGTTGACCCTAGTGGTTTCATTTGGACTTATGACGGACATCTCAGTAAATCTTTGCCAGACTGGAACCTTGGTGGTCAGGTCCGACTCTCAGATCAGACCTGACCCACCTGAAGCTGGTTCAGACTGCAGACCTGAGATCAGTGTGTTTGGTTGGAGGCTGAAGGCATACAGGGAGAACACAAAGAGCCAACTAGGTAGAACTCAGAGAGCATCATGGGACTGGTGACTGTAGGGTGATGAAATATAAATGAGCTCATACTTTATTGAAGGCCAGATGCTGCCAGCTGTCTGTCAGTGCTGTCTGTTTGGTTTGGTGCTCCTGATGTGTCTGTGGTGTGTTTATGATCACCAGGTTCATCCTGCAGGTAGAGCTGGGCCCTTAACAATAAATATCTACATAGGATTAAAGCTCCTTTAATCATAGGTTTCAGTCACATGACTAATGTCCTACCCTGGCAGTTAAGCATGACTCCATCATGGCGGCCACTAGTGGAGAATTGTTAGTACTGCAGGGTAACTGTGGCTCTTTATGGAGCCTAAATGACTTCAATCCCACGTTTTGGAAGAAGACAGCAGGATGTTCTGTACATTTTGGGGGCTTGTGACTCACAGTCTGCTCCATCAGCATTATTTAAATCCATGAAAGTGGCAACGTCCCTCCCAGAGCTCCAGTTTGGAAATCTAAGTGGATCCAGTGGAGCAGCTACTTAATAGGCAACATCCTATGTCTGGCTCTTGAGTGATGTACGATGTTCCCCAAGCGGCCATTGTTTGAGAAAATCCACCTCAAATTGACGCGTCACCTCCCACACAGCTCTCTAAAGCATGTCTAGTTCACTAGGTGTTTATCTACCTTCTCACCAGCAGCCTCATACTGTAAGTCTTTGAGAAGAAAACTTACTAAAAACGTACTTAAGCTCAGCAAAAGTCCATTTCTGACCTATAAAACTCTACGTACACACAGATCAACGCAGTTCTGCTTTATAAGTCACTCTCATCCGTAGAACTGTTCTCAGATGTTTTTAGATCAGAACCCTCCTCCTACACACCCACATTCTGCCATATATGGTCAATGAAAAAAGACCTCCTGAATCATTTACATGTACAGAAGTTTCAGGTATTTTTATGATAAATCATGACAACAGAGAGGTTTAGAACACATAATCTCACAGAGACTGAAGCCGAGGTTCTTGTGGAGGAAAAACAGAAGAATGTTTTATTTGGTGGTCACATGTTGACGAATCACAAAAACACGGAAGTGCTCTGAGTGGCTGCAGCGCTGTCAGTGTGACAGAGAGAGAGAGTGCATAAGAGGAACATTTCATTTAATCTAAAGGGGAATAAAGGTCACGTTGTTCATCCTATCAAACAAATATCAGCCAATCTGCCAGATTGTTCCTGCTGAACAAGCAGGCTCCAACAAACCTGAGAGTGGTCAGAAGCTGCAGGCTGTTGGTGACACCAGGATTGCACAGTTCTGAAGGTTTGGTTGATCTGACACCAGGCCCAGTTCAGCACATAGATCCATAGGACTGGTCTCTAAATCAGCTGATCATCATCTGGAAATCCACATGATTTCTAAATATTCTTGGAGTCTGCCATGATCTTTAAAGTGCCTGTGACTCCATATTTAAATCACTTTATATTAAACAGGTGTAATCTTTGATGCCTCTAGATCAGCGTTGCACCATTAGAACTCAAAATACGCTGTAATTATTTCCTAACGAGCAACTCAGAGATCAGAAGAAAGCGCCGCCTTCTGGTTCTGCTGGGTTTCTCCTTATTTGGCAGCCTGGCACTTCTGCTGCAGTAGGGGGCAGTGTCCAGTAGGGGGCAGTGTCCAGTAGGGGGCAGTGTCCAGTAGGGGGCAGTGCCGTCGCGTGAAAGAGAAACGAAACTGAAACTAAACACTACACGGTCTATGGGCAATGGCGGCGGCACTGCCTCGCTCCAGTTGTCGTGAACGTGCATGTGGGCGGAGAATTGACCATATAAGCAAGTCCGGATCACTATGACCTCATAGCGGGCTGGAGTGAAAAAAACTGTTTGAAACCTGGGTCTGAAATCTGGAAGAGCTTCTCACTGGCTGGACTAGGAGACGGATGGATGCCGTTTTTTGCTCTTTCTGGCAGGTTGAAGGTGAGAACTCAACGTTGCAACATGATAGGTAAGTCAGAAAACATGGACACCGATGTCATGGGCCCTTTAAGGAGTGCAGAGCATCCATTACACGGAGAGTCACTGCAGGATTCATCGTCTCAGTAATCACAAGACCTGATCACAGTTAATACACCAAGAAGACCAGCTGATCTAGAGTCTGAAGACATCTGGATGAATGTTTGAGTACAGTTATCACATTTTTCTGTCAAATCTTTTGTTATAAATCCTAAGCCCTCATCAAATCCAAGTCTCTACCACTAGCATACAGGGTCCTGAAAGGAACGGCTCCATCTACTGGAATCCTCTGGCTAAGGCTGACGTCACGGCTCGGTCATCAGAGGATCATCAGCTAGCAGAGCTACACCACGCTGGGACAGTCCAGACTCTTCTCATGTGGAGGAATGACCTACCAAGCTACCAGAACAGGGGCGTCCCTGTCCATCTTCAAGAACCTCCTGA
Source organism: Callopanchax toddi (assembly GCA_006937965.1). NCBI lineage: Eukaryota > Metazoa > Chordata > Actinopteri > Cyprinodontiformes > Nothobranchiidae > Callopanchax > Callopanchax toddi. The sequence goes on along the minus strand of SSNR01000242.1, from coordinate 169,876 downwards.
AGACCCAGCTCTTCAGAGAACATCTTCTAGACTAGCTCCTAGCTTCACTGCTCCTCTGGACTCTCTTCATGCTCTTCACTCTATCCTCTGTTCTTTTCCCTCACGGTCACCTTAGTGTTAGACCATCTAGCAGTTTGTGTAGGGTTAATATCAGGGTTAGTGGTTTGTTAGCCTCAAAGTAACTTCCTGGTTACAATATCATTTGTAAGTGGCTTTGGATAAAAGCGTCTGCTAAACACATAAACATAAAGGTTATGTAAAAGTGACTTGCGCTACTTTCAGGCCTGTTTTTTGCATAACAAATGCTAATGGAAATACGAGGCCCCAGATGTTTGTCTACGCTGGTGGGCTGCTCTCTGGCAAACCTCCTAAAACCTTTTGAAACATTTTACTACTTTATAATGTTTGTGCAACACTGGATGCTGTGATTAACTGCCGCTCAGTTGGGAGAGTGGCCGGTCTGGTAACCAGAGGGTCACCGGTTCGATCCCCAGCTCCGGCTGGGTTAGATTGTCGTTGTGTCCTTGGGCAAGACACTTCACCCACCTTGCCTGTGTGAATGTGAGTGTGACTGTGTGTGAATGTTGGTGGTGGTCAGAAGGGCCGATGGTCAGAATGGCAGCCTCTCTTCTGTCAGTCTGCCCCAGGGCAGCTGTGGCTACAGACGTCTGTCGTAGTTTACCACCACCGGTGAGAATGACTGTGTGAATGAATGATGCAACTCTGTAAAGCGTCTTTGAGTGACCTAGAAAAGCGCTATATAAAACTGATGCATTATTATTATAAGGATCTTGTGTTGATGATGTGAATGCTGTCATCTGGGGTCAGATTTAGTTTGTTGCTGACTCTGCGTTCTGAGTGGATCCACCAGCCTGGCTTGTTTTCTCATCTCTGAAGAATGATATGGGTTTTCCGAACAAGGTATTTTTTTAGTCGCCTGCTGAAATTTTAAAACTCAGATGCCCTATCCACACTTCACAGCCACCGTCTGGTTTTAACATCCCTCCTGTCATTACATTTCAATCATCACATTTTATTTATAAAGCACTCTTCATGCTAGGGTCAGCTCAAAGTGCTATACAGATTTAAAACAAAAGTAAAACAAGAATTCCATTAAAATTAAAAACAGTACCCCCCCCCCACACACACACACACACACCTTAAAATACCAACATAATAGTAAAAGTGACTAAATAACACTGGACTGAGCCCAGAAGAACCAGGTCAGGAGATGTGGTCTTGAGCTGTTCTTAAAAACATCAACACTCTCCGCGGCCCTCAGGTCCCCCAGCAGACCGTTCCAAGACGGGGGCTATAATGCTGAAAGGATGCTACTCCATAAGTCTGTGTTCGGACTCTGGGGACTGACTGGCCGGTGCTGGAGGACCTGAGGGTCCACAAAGGTTCATAAGTTAAAAGCAGCTCTTTAAGATAAGAAGACCTTTAAGACATTTAAAAACCTGTAAAATAATCTTAAAATCAATCCTAAAACACACTGGGAACCAGTGCAGGGATTTGCCATCTGATGGCGGCTGAGAATATAATGAGAATACTCACAGCCTCACTGTTTTTCTTGTCTTTTTAAGCACTGTTGGGAACTATTATCACTGGGATGATCTCCTTTTTGTAATGAGGTAATCAAGCGGGCGTGGTGAAGAGGTAAACTGTGGTGCTGCATTCACTAACAGGGCATGCTGTAGGAACTTTGAACCTCATCTCAATATAAACAAACAATATTCTAACCACCTGGTTACATTTACAACTAGAAGTTGATAATAAAACACTTTTATTACTTTTGAGACATCAAGATGGCAGCCAATCACAGCTCTTCCCAACTTGTGACATCATAGCTACAGCCAATCACAGCTCTTGCCAACTTGTGACATCATAGCTACAGCCAATCACAGTCCTTTTTATGCTTTGATTTCAGATGTTCAACAAATCAAAGCTGACTTCTTTTTTGAAATCTAGAAAGGCAGCCAATCACAGCTCTTCTCACTTTGTGACATTAGAACTTCAGCCAATCACAGCTCTTCTCACTTTGTGACATTAGAACTTCAGCCAATCACAGCTCTTCTCACTTTGTGACATTAGAACTTCAGCCAATCACAGCTCTTCTCACTTTGTGACATTAGAACTTCAGCCAATCACAGCTCTCTTTGTGCTCTGATGTCAGAGATTATTCAATCAAATCTGTGATCATATTGGGACTTTAGAAAGGTAGCCAATCACAGTTCTTCCCAACTTGTGACATCATAGCTACAGCCAATCACAGCCCTTTGTATGCTTTGATTTCAGATGTTCAGCCAATCAAAGCTGACCTGTTGTATAAAAACCAGAATGGCAGCCAATCACAGCTCTTCTCAAATTGTGACATTAGATCTACAACCAATCACGTCTTTCCTTTTGCTTTGCTGTCAGGTGTTAAATATAAATAAAGATTTGTCTAAGAATATGTCAGAAGGAGCATTATAGCAGCAGCTGAGAGTGAATCATTAAGGCTTGTTGTCTGCATTCAGACATCAAGTCTGACTGCTATGCTATGAAAACGAAACTGGAAAAATAAAAATGACCTACGTTTGAGCCAGTATAGAAATCTTTAGTTGGATCATATTAGCCTGAAGTCAACCTCTGTCTCTGCATCAGATCAGTCTCTGTCATCCTCTGATCAGTTTCATTACATAGAGGGGAGGGGGGGTTGTGACCTAGGCTACAGGGCGTCGTGGTGTGTGTGTGTGTGTGGGGGGGGGGTGTCTGTGACGTCTGGGAGTGGGGTCCATAGGGAATCTGTCTCTGGACTCTTAATGCACACTTAATGGCACCTGGGGGGGTGTCTTACAACCATCCTCACCTCTGATGTCAGAGTTCCACGTAGACATTAAAACATCTGCTTGCTGCCCTGTGGTGGTCGGGGGTGGCGGATTTAGATTAGATTAATTTGTTTAATCAAGTCCCACCACTAGTTGTTTTAGTTATCTGCCACCTCCACTACTTCACTCATTACGAAGCTTAGTGGTTTTGAGTCTCATGTAGAAGCGTTTGGATGATGTGGAGGACAGGGTTAGATGGAGCCAGATGATTGGCTGTGGAGACCCCTGAAAGGAAAACAGATGGAGCCATGGCCTCAGCCTCACCTCAGATGCTTCACAGTGAAGGTCATGACTTCATGATCTGAGCAGAATCACATCATCTGCAAAGATAAGAATCCCAGAGTTACCTCTGTAAAAGAAACTCTCTTTGTACTTTAATTTTTGAAAAGTTGCATTTTGGAGAATTTGACTGACGGTGACAATATGTAGTAAAAACAGCTCGTGTCAGTCTGCTGTTATATGCTATAAATAAAACAACAAGCAGCTGTCCCCGTTCCTCTGATTGTCATTCACTTCTCAGATAAGCTGCAGGACACTACAGCTTTCTATCTTTAGTTTGTTTTTGGACAGACAGGGAGTCAGCCTTGCTGTCAGGACCTGATTGCAGCAACTGGTGTCTCGTAATGCTGGCAGAAGGCCCATTATATTGTTAAGTGGCAATGTTATTACCAAAAGACAATAGCAGCAATACAGCCAGGCCAATCAAGAGAGAAACACACAGAAAAGGTGCCAATAAACACAGCTCCTGCCATAAACTGACATTTACACATTCCTAACAGCCGAGTGCTCTTTAACTGCAATAAGCATGTTTTTCTTTTAGAGGAAACCATGGCTTACAATATTGCCATGGTTATTCTCAATTACTGGCACAATCTGCTCCTATGTGAGACGAACTCTCACATACACACCAGCAATAAGTGTGCTACTTTTTTCATGGTTGTGTGGAAAGAAGAGCCAATTAGTGAGGATCCAGATGCTGTTTAGCTAATCCCTGCTCTGGAGAGGAGCCTACACACCAACATGCATATTAATGCCAGTAATCAAGCTTGAATGGAGCATAAATCCTAAATGTGCATGTAAACATCTCAGTGAGGACAATAGGAGGTACATATGGCTGTGCTGTTTGTCAGCTGCCTTGCTCCACTGGTATTGGACCGTTCACCATGTTGGCTTTGTTTCTAAGTTTTAATTTTACTAATGGTAAATGTCCTGTATTTATAGAGCACTTCCTAGAGTTCTACACTCCCCAAAGCTCTGTACAACACATCAGTCATTCACTCACTGGTGGTGATCAGATACATTGTAGCCTCAGCTGCCCTGGGGCGCACTGACAGGGTGGAGATGTCATGGACCGACACCACCAGGTCTCTCTGACCACCACCAGGTCCCTCTGACCACCACCAGGTCCCTCTGACCACCACCAGGTCCCTCTGACCACCACCAGGTCCCTCTGACCACCACCAGGTCCCTCTGACCACCACCAGGTCCCTCTGACCACCAGGTCCCTCTGACCACCACCAGGTCCCTCTGACCACCACCAGGTCCCTCTGACCACCACCAGGTCCCTCTGACCACCACCAGGTCTCTCTGACCACCACAAGGTCTCTCTGATCACCACCAGGTCACTCTGACCACCACCAGGTCCCTCTGACCACCACCAGGTCCCTCTGACCACCACCAGGTCCCTCTGACCACCACCAGGTCCCTCTGACCACCAGGTCCCTCTGACCACCACCAGGTCCCGCTGACCACCACCAGGTCCCTCTGACCACCACCAGGTCCCGCTGACCACCACCAGGTCCCTCTGACCACCACCAGGTCCCTCTGACCACCACCAGTCCCCCTGACCACCAGGTCCCTCTGACCACCAGGTCCCTCTAACCACCAGGTCCCTCTGACCACTTCCAGGTCCCTCTGACCACCACCAGGTCCCTCTGACCACCACCAGGTCCCTCTGACCACCACCAGGTCCCTCTGACACCACCAGGTCCCTCTGACCACCACCAGGTCCCTCTGACCACCATCAGGTCCCTCTGACACCACCAGGTCCCTCTGACCACCACCAGGTCCCTCTGACCACCACCAGGTCCCTCTGACCACCACCAGGTCTCTCTGACCACCACCAGGTCCCTCTGACCACCACCACGCCCCGCCGACCACCACCAGGTCCCTCTGACCACCACCAGGTCCCTCTGACCACCAGGTCCCTCTGACCACCACCAGGTCCCTCTAACCACCAGGTCCCTCTGACCACTACCAGGTCCCTCTACCACCACCAGGTCCCTCTGACACCACCCGGTCCCTCCGACCACCACCAGGTCCCTCTGACCCCCACCCGGTCCCCCTGACCACCACCAGGTCTCTCTGACCACCACCAGGTCCCTCCGCCCACCACCAGGTCCCTCTGACCACCACCAGGTCCCTCTAACCACCAGGTCCCTCTGACCACTACCAGGTCCCTCTGACCACCAGGTCCCTCTGACCACCACCAGGTCCCTCTGACCTCCACCAGGTCCCTCTGACCTCCACCAGGTCCCTCTGACCTCCAGTAGACAAGGTGGGTGATGTGTCTCCAAGGACACAACAAAGTAACCCAGCTGGGATGGAACCTACCTACTGAGCTGTATGAAGCACCTTCACTGCCACCTACTGGTAAAAAGTGAACTTAATCATTTTGGTTGTGAGCACTGCCTCCCTCTTTCCATGATTGGTTCTTCTGGGCAAGCCATATATGGTAAAAAATGTTTTGTGTGTAACTCAACGCTTTGTGTGCGTGTAAAACCCTGCAATCTGAACATGTAATTGGAAACTAATATATTTTAAAATGTGTGCAAGTCACAGAACAAAGTTACAAGTACAAAACATAGGTTACAAATACAAAACTAAAAATTTACAAATACAAAACATGAGTTTCAAGTACAAAACTGAAAGTTTCAAGTACCAAACTATAATAATGCATCAGTTTTATATAGCGCTTTTCTAGGTCACTCAAGGACGCTTTACAGAGTTGCATCATTCATTCACACAGTCATTCTCACCGGTGGTGGTAAACTACGACAGACGTCTGTAGCCACAGCTGCCCTGGGGCAGACTGACAGAAGAGAGGCTGCCATTCTGACCATCGGCCCTTCTGACCACCACCAACATTCACACACAGTCACACTCACACAGGCAAGGTGGGTGAAGTGTCTTGCCCAAGGACACAATGACAATCTAACCCAGCCAGAGCTGGGGATCGAACCGGTGACCCTCTGGTTACCAGACCGGCCACTCTCCCAACTGAGCTAATGCCACCCAAACTAAAAGTTACAAATGCAAAACTTCAGTTACAAATACAAAACATGAGTTACAAGTACAAAACTGAAGTCCCAATTCTAGTTCCATAAAGAAGGTAAACAAAAACTTACTTAATGACCATACATGTCTGAAAAAAGAACCTAAATTACTAATTCAAATAATATTTGTTGATTTAAAGCCTGTAAAATGTGCTACCATATTTGAAATTAAACACTTTATGGCAGGGGTGTTTAATTACAAACTGGGAAGAGCCACATGACAGACCATGGATAGTCCAAGGTAAAGTATATATACTATATATACAGTGTATATTCAGATGTATGAAATGTCATTTATCTAAATGTAACCTAATCATGCTATTAATATGATTTCCTTAAAAGACTGAAAAACCCCTTTAACTCCCATTATAATGGCATCTATCTCCTAAAGGACAAGCCTCTCCCACCCAGGTTCAGATCCTGGTACCTACCATCTATCATTAGAGGGTTTAAAGGTACCGTTTAGCGGTGTGTGCAGGCCTACACGCACGCACACACACACACACACACACACACACACACACACACACACACACACACACACACACACACACACACACACACACACACACACACACACACACACACACACACACACACACACACACACACACACACACATTCATGCAAAAAAGATCAAGCCAAATAGACTGTACATGCCTGGAGGGCCAGAAATATGTGGGTTGCGGACCGCATATGGCCCCATGGGCCACTTACAGAATAGCCTCGCTTAATGGCATAAAAATAAGCTTTAGTGTGACCTAATCTAAGCTCCTCCATGTTCTCTCAGACTCACCTGTCTGGTCCTTGAAGCTGCAGGTTTTAGGACCATGAGGGCATGCCTTCTGTCTTTGAAGATGGTGACATGTCCTTGAAGAATCCTCCTGATATAGCAGAGCATTATCCCCATATTGGGGAAAAATAGCTGATCAAATTCCAAGTTGTGATGGTGATGCTTTGGATTTCATCAACAGCTCCTTCTCTATTATGTCCTTCTTTAGACCCCTCTCATCATCAGGAAATCAGTCTCGTTATTGACCAATTAAAAACACCTGCAGCTGGTAATGATAACTACAGTATCTCTTATTAAGCAGGTGAAACTGTTTATTTTAGAACCGCTCTTTTAAATCTGTTGTCTCTTCAAACAGGTGTTATACCGAATGATTTAAAGTGATAATATGCAACTTTTTCATATTTTTAAATCTTCTCCTTGAGCCAGTCTGTGCTAATCTGACTCTTTACAGAGTTAATGAAAAGTCACTTAGCCCCATCTGGTGGTTAGATCCAGAATACCACGATTGCAAGATCTCCGTCGCCGTCACGGTACCCAGGAAGTCACGTGTCTCACGAGGGTTAGGCTAACCCAAAGTGGCTAGCTGTTATGCTAGCGCTGGAGTGTTTTTAGCTCATGATTCCTGATTTTTCCCATCTCTCCCTGCTTGAACAGCTGATTTCTTTGAGGGAGTAAATAACCGCTCCTGTAGAAAGCTATGAAGGCTGAGGAGACATTTCAACAGGTAGATTTAGGCGTTTAGAAGCTGAAACAATATGCTAACTTGTGTAATGCAGTGATTTAAAACGGACACCAGAGGGCGCCCAAAACAAGCAAAACTGCATATTATCACTTTAAAGACTGCTAAACCCTGTTTAAAACAGATGGTTCCTCCAATGTTTCTAACTATAGACCCAGATCTAGTTTACATTATTTTAAAAAAATGTAATAAATAGTTTTTAGTAGAACTATTTTATTTTATTTTGTTTATCTAGTAATGCAATTATTGATTACAAATATGTTTTTTGTAATCATTCCACCTACATGGTGAAACCTGATTAACAGTTTTAACAGAAAGTAATGGTAATGGTTTTTACTTTGCATTATTCTTTTTTATTATCATTATTTATTTAGAGGAGGAAGGACAAATCCAAACAGCCAGGTTAAGCTAAAGATGCTCAAGAAGAATCAGCAGGTTACAGCATGGAGCCGTTTAGTCTCTACAGTTTAGCTGCTGTATACAGTCAGAAATAGAGGTACAAGAGAAGAACATTTTTGTACTTATAGGTACATTTTAAAAAAATGTTCCCTCAAACGTATTATTTTTGTTTTATAAAACAAACAAGCATAAAACAAGATAAAAAGACAGAAAAGTAAAAATGTCCTGTTGAAAATCTGTTGTTTCTACAGAGTAGTTTGTGGATTGTTGGAAAAGACATGGTGAATACTTTTGTAATTACTGTCTGTTGACCTTGTTAGTTTTGTAAACACTGGCTGTATTTTATTCTTCTTTTATTTGGCAAAGTTCTTGAGAATGAGGCGATCCAGTTTAAATACACTTATGTTGTTGATTGTAAATTGTATTATTAATTTACATTTTTATTCTAATTTTAGTTTTTACTTTTCAAGACATGGTGAACAGTTTATTTTTATAACTTTACAGAGATTGTAGTTACTGTAGGTGACCAGATCCAAACCAGCATGAAGTGGGACAAAGTGGGACATGTTCAATACTAAAGGATTGTTCAAATTTAAACTTTGTACTTAAAAATATACTAATTCAATGCATATGCTGATTATCAAATAATTTCATTTAGAACTTCTCCCTTTTGGGAGAAATCCTCCCTACTTTCTGATCCATGGTGAGGCTGGGATCTGAACGCCGGTTTCCCACATGGAGCTACTCTACCTCTTTGACCCAGTTGTTGTGCATGGATGTGTTTTCCTCTGTCACTCATTATCTGACTGAGTGTGCGAACAGAGCCGTGGCCGTACGAGCTCGCTTTCTGACCAAACCAGAGGGTCCAGAAACAGCTGCACACCTTTCCTTTTGGTTTTGTAGAAGGAAGTGTGGATCCATAGCATCTCTGATTCTGATTAGTCTCTGTAGATTCCAGCTTCACTTAATTATACTGTTAGGAAAGGCACTGCTCCCTGAGCAGTGAGCAAGAGTGAAAATCTAGTTTGCATAGTTCTGTTTTATATTAATTCCTTGATGAATTCCTGAATTTGGAGCATTTTGAAAAACAGATTATGTAGATTCAACAGTAATTATTTTATAATCCCTCCTGAAAGGGAGGCTGCAGTGAAAATGATCCGTCAGTGTTCCTAAAACCCTATAAATGGTGGTTACACAAACTGATTGCAAAGTGCGAGGTCTACTTCTGCTGTCTCTTCTCAAACATTTACTCAGGTTTGACTGACAGGGGATTTAAAAAGCCAATATTTGTCGGGGAAATGCTTTATTAAAACGTGTTCCCACAGAACAGAGGCTTTGATACCACTGGGATCCTGAATGCAAACTAACAGTCTGAATAGAAAGATCGGTTTTATTTTTAAATGATAAGCACAGATCTACACCATATAGATCCAGATTCCAACCTAACTTTGACAATAGATTAACGCCGACAATTTCTTTGTCGTGCGATAAGAGGCGTTGATAACGGCCTGCCACTTGGTTTATACAAAACCAAACTGAAACTTGGCAATGGGGTTGTTCCCTATCCCCGGTATAGGGAACTATGAGGTACACACCACATAGTGAATGAATGAACATATCAATGGCCATGGTTTAAAGCAGGCATGTCCAAAGTGTGGCCCTCAGCTGCATTTTAAAAGTTCTATAATTTAGTTTTCTTGCAGGATTTTGATGCAGAGAGACGCTTTATGAAATTTTTTTAGATTGTTACTAACATAAAACCCAATAAACAAAAAATCCAAGTAAATTAAAATCTTTTCAAATGCAAAATGTTCCATTCAATCAAAATATTCAATTTTTTTTTTAGATAATTCAAGAGATATTGAGATTCCGACTTTATTTCCAGGTAAAAAGAACCACAGATCCTCACTGACTTTTACCAAAACGCAGACTTGTGAGCTCTGGTCATAAAGCCTGACTAAATCCAGCAACAGGACTGGAGAAAGACCCTGATCCTGGTCTGGTTGGAACAAAATGTAGTTCCTAGAAACCTAAAAACAGTCGACCAATCAGATCCAATGAATTTGATGCTTTTTATTATGGAGTCAAACATACGAGATCCCTGTGTCGTATTGACAAAGACTGTTTATTAAAATGTTGTTGCATATATAATACGATTGGGCGATCAGATGAATGTATCGACCATCGGCGATGGGCTCAGCCAATCGCCTCCTGTTTTCCAAGAACGATTTATTCGTCCCACTATAAATTAAATTCTTAATTATTAACAACGTTTGGTTGAAGTCAAAGGACACAGCCCACGTAAAAATAATAAATAATGCTCTTTTTAAACTCCTCCCAGCTGCAGCAGCAGCTCCTTTTCCCTCCTCCTCCCCCGAGAGCTGGCGGAGCAGCGGTGTTTCCTCAGTCCGTAGCAGACAGACAGAGAACGGCAGCAGCTTGTGTTCAGAAAATAAATGTATCTAAATAATATCTATGGTGTGGTGGGGAGGAAACCATCAGAGACTGGCTTTGTTCCAGTTAAACCGTGTTTACGCGTCGGCTACCGGTGCTAGGAATATTTAGCGAGTCATAACACCGATCTGGTGTTCAACTGTCTTCAGCTAAGTCTGAAAAACGACAAAAACAACATGAAACTAAAACTGAAATACCAATAAAAACCCCTTCAGTGAACGTCGCTTCCATCAAATAAACCTCCGCTGCAGTTTGAAGTCTTTCTGAGCGATTTTGGTGACGGAGCAGCAGCAGCTAGCTGCTAGCTCTGTGTTAGCTTAGTTAGCACACAGCAGAAGGTAAACACTCGATGTCGGAGCTCTTTGCTGCCACTAGACGTCTGTTTAAAGCCAAAGTAGCCCCAAACAGGCCACGCTGTGTTTTTTACAACTATTTCCTCAATTTTGGGACTTCTGAGTTCTAATTTGGTAAATCCATTAGTGTGTGTTTACATTGCTCCGCCCACAAATATGTCGACATGTCACCTGTGCGAATAAATCGCCCATCGTCAATTTTTGGACTGACGATGGACGATTGGAAAAAGTTACACATCGCCCAACCCTAGTTTATAATGAATTTTTGAGCAGAACAAAATGTTTTTTGCTTGTTTCTTTTAAGAAATGTTCTAACTTGTGTGGCCCTCGAGGACTTGACACTTAGTGATTTTGGCCCTCATGTTGAAAAGTTTGGACACCCCTGGTTTAAATAGACTGTCTGCTTCATTAATCCAGCTTCTTAGTTTTCTTTTAGTGATTCATAACTCTTAAGCTGTATTCACTTTGTCTGTAAATGATTCAGGAAGCCCAGAGGTCTAGCTCTCACTACGTTTTCGCTCCTGCTGCCTTCCCTTTAAAGCACATTCCCTAAACTCCAGCTCCTGCCTGCACTTTGAGCCGTTACAAATCTCTCCACGGTCTCTTTCAAATCATCACAGCATCAACTGGCTGCCCCCCATCTCCCCTGCATCCATAGAGCAAAAAAATCTCTAGCTTTTGTTCATATTTAAATTTTCAAGAGAGCTTCTTTACTTTGACCGTGATGTATCACAGCGTTCACCCCCACAGAGCCGGCTTAATGTGCACTTAGTATGCAGGCCAAGTCCTCATTAAAATGCTAAGTGTGTACTGGGAATGAGACAAGGGAAAAAAGGCCGGGCCACAAACTTGGAACTGTGATTTGCTCCAACAAGCATCAAGCAAAACGGAGTCGGTTTGTCTCGGAATGATCACGTCTAGTTTCTGTTTCCTGACCCAGTCTGAGCAGAACAAAACACACCGGGACAAAGACCGACCTGAATTATGCAACCTGGAACAGAGAGGCAGTGTTACACCTTAGGACACACACACACACACAATAACTCTTTGTTATTTACTTATTTACAAAGAGCAGTTGTTCCTCTGGAGGTCCCTCTGAGTGAAATATGCAGCAGAATGCTTTTATGTGGAGCGCTCTTGTCCTCAAAGTGCACTGTGCTTAAACGTGATGCTAATAGGAAGAGAGTGGACCATTTAGTGAACACAAGGCTTTGCTTTGGTGATTTATTAAAACACAAAGACGTGCTATTCATCTAGTGTCTGGCGCTTTGTACACTAATTGTTCAAATTCCATTAGATCACATCAGTTTGCTGCGATGCCGCTCTGACTGACATCTTCATGTTTTACCATTAAACCTGCTGTCATTAACCCTACCTACACTCTTTAACTACCACTAAAACATCAGGGTTCTCACATGTGCTTTAATTCTTAAAAATGATTGAATTTTAAATGATTTGGTTGAAAGTTTTTGGAATAGTGACACACCCACCATTTACTTATTTATGTGCTTTAGTTATTGCAGTTTTGTTAAATGCTCTTTGTGCAGCAGGTGCAGGTGTGTTTCTCGGCTCTTCTTCGTGTGTTTCCCAGCTCTTCTTCGTGTGTTTCCCAGCTCTTCTTCGTGTGTTTCCCGGATCTTCGTGTGTTTCCAGGCTCTTCTTTGTGCGTTTCCCAGCTCTTCTTTGTGCGTTTCCCAGCTCTTCTTTGTGCGTTTCCCAGCTCTTCTTTGTGCGTTTCCCAGCTCTTCTTCGTGTGTTTCCCGGCTCTTCTTCGTGTGTTTCCCGGATCTTCTTCGTGTGTTTCCCGGCTCTTCTTTGTGCGTTTCCCAGCTCTTCTTCGTGTGTTTCCCGGCTCTTCTTCGTGTGTTTCCCGGCTCTTCTTCGTGTGTTTCCCGGATCTTCTTCGTGTGTTTCCAGGCTCTCGTTTCCCAGCTCTTCTTTGTGCGTTTCCCGGCTCTTCTTTGTGCGTTTCCCAGCTCTTCTTCGTGTGTTTCCCGGCTCTTCTTCATGTGTTTCCCGGCTCTTCTTCGTGTGTTTCCCGGTTCTTCTTCGTATCTTTCCCGGCTCTTCTTTGTGTCTTTCCCGGCTCTTCTTTGTGTCTTTCCCGGCTCTTCTTTGTGTGTTTCCCGGCTCTTCTTTGTGTGTTTCCAGGCTCTTCTTCGTGTGTTTCCCGGCTCTTCTTCCTGTGTTTCCCGGCTCTTCTTCGTGTGTTTCCCGGCTCTTCTTCATGTGTTTCCCGGCCAGTATTGGCAGATTGGAAATGTTAAAGTATCGTACCAGGATCTTAAACTTATCGTATTTTAAGAAAAATGATCGTACACTACTAAGTTACAGCCTTAACCCAGGTTTTAATATCAGTATATCAAACACTGTGCAAAATTCTAATCTTTAAAGTAGTTTTAGCTTTAAATAATGTAACACAATGATTAAAACAAGCATCTCTTACACAAATTCCATACCACAAAGGGCTCAAATTATGGAATTATTGATCATACAGAGTGCTAAATTATCCTCCTACAAATATAATAATTATCGTACATCTGGCAACACTGTTCCCGGCTCTTCTTCGTGTGTTTCCTGGCTCTTCTTCCTTTGGGTCATCAAGGAGGTGTTCTGGTGTCAGACGTCAGAGGATTCCTGCTTTCAGTGAGGTGATCAGGCCTCCTTAGTGTCCAGTGACTCTTCCTGTTGTGATCTTTGCTCTCTTCATTCAGCTCTCTGTTCCTGGACCTCGTCCTGTTAGCCGACGTCTCCGTTCCATCCTGCCAAACCTGGGCTTCCTTTGCTCCTCCGTTCGACCTCTCTCAGGAACCCAGAACCTAAAGAATTTACATTTCAATAAATACTAACCATTTAAAAGGGTTGATGTCTAAAATTTCTGACTCACCACAAATTTTAAATGAATTTGATGTTTTATTGAGAAAATGATTAAATGTAGCTATTCCAAACTGCTACACTGTACAGTGATTATTTACAACTGTTGAGTATTTGCACTATAGGAATGTAAAACTTAGACATGTTTTCATTAATAAAGTGCACAGATGAACAATAAACACTCACTTTTTGGTGCCACTTGGCGTCGAGTGGTGCTGCTGGTCAGTGGAGCCTTAAGATGTTGTCAGGGTCTGAGTCTCTGAAATAAAAGAGCAAACATTTGAGGCTTCATTCAGTTTAACTGTAGGCCTAGAGCTAAAACACCAGTCTCCTCTGGCAAGGTAACAAAATCCACCCAGTGTGAAAAGTTAACCATCATTACCTCACAAAAAGCAGCTAAAACATCTAACATGTTGTGATGTTTTACCCTAACAGTTTTAATTGTCCATGGGTAGAGGAGTTCATGCTACTTCTGACTAGCCTGCTAGCTCAAGTAGCATAACAAGCTGACTGAACACACGTTTGTTTTAACGAGTTAAAACTAAATAAGGTGAAGGCTAGAGGGGTAATTCAAACTTTTACAAGACCTGAAGTGAGTTCTTACCTTCAGTGTAGATCGGTCGTCTGAGGAACGTCGTTGGTGTTACGACCACGGTCTGGACTGGTGGTCAGCAGCTCGTCTGACCCACTTTTACATCCCTTCAGACACCTGTAGTCCTGTTTCTTCAGCTTCTCTCTGCGTTGTTTGGCTGTTTGATTAAAGCCAAGACTGTCCAAATATGCCGACATCTCTAAAGGAAATCCTCTCATTTCTATGAGAAGAGTCAAATCCCCTCAGCACATCTTCGATTTTATAAAATGCCACCAGTGCTTGAACCTTCTGGTATCTTTTTTTTTTTTAAATGGTGGTTGTTCGGCAACGTCTGTTTTCACCATCATTTCCCAAATCCCACAACCAATCCACATGAGTTAACCACAAGTCCCACCCAGCGAGTCTATCGGGCCGTTCTGAGTACCTACCCGTCATCAGGTCCCTGAATAGGCCCTGCAAATGGCCTCAGAGCGGTCCGATCAAGTAAAGCAAGCCGCGAAGTTCCAGTAAAATGACCCTGAAGTTCTGACAGTGGAAACAGGCCTAAAGAACATTCTTGGTTACAATATCATTTGTGAGTCGCTTTGGATAAAAGCATCCATCCATCCATCCATTTTCTGTAGCCGCTTATTCCTCCACAGAGGGTCGCGGGGCAGCTGGCGCCTTTCTCCAGCGGTCAAGGGGCGAGAGGCGGGGGACACCCCGGACAGGTCGCCAGTCCATCGCAGGGCCTTGGATAAAAGCATCTGCTAAATACATCAACTTTAACTAACAGAATACACTTTAACAATCTGATCGGCTTAGCATTAGGATTCCAGAAGTAAAGCGCTTCACAGCAGATCTGTTAGCATTGAATGGTGGTGAGTTGATCATTATGACTCTGATCGTGCTGAATATTGACCAAACCTGATCACAAGTGAATTTTTGGGTCATCTCTAGTTTAAAACACTTTATTAAAAATTCAAAAATGTTCAAAAAGAACCCACCAGGACCCCCTAGAACCCACCAGAACCCATTAGAACCCACCAGGACCCCCTAGAATCCACCAAGACCCACCAGAACCCCTTAGAACCCACCAGAACCCCCTAGAATCCACCAAGACCCACCAGAACCCATCAGAACCCCCTAGAATCCACCAGAACCCCCAGAATCCACCAAGACCCACAAGAACCCCTTAGAACCCACCAGAACCCCCTAGAATCCACCAGAACCCCCTAGAATCCACCAAGACCCACAAGAACCCCCTAGAACCCACCAGAACCCCCTAGAATCCACCAAAACCCCCTAGAATCCACCAGAACCCCCTAGAACCCACCAAGACCCACCAGAACCCCCTAGGATCCACCAGGACCTTCCACAGAGCCTCCCTGATGGCGCCCATCAGAACCAATTGGTAATGTTGCCCCCCCACCCCAGTCAGATCATGTGAAGATGCAATGCCTGCTCATGCAAACGTTTCATCCATATTTAAGTGGGATGCTAATTAGCGTGCACAGTGAGCATGGCTTTTAGCCTGAAATTGAATTACGAGTGCCGTTCCCCGCCGGTGCAAATGACCTGACTTTCCTCTCTGTCTCCGTCTTCCTTTTTATTTTTTGCTCCCTTTCATTTTGCATGTTTCTCACAACCATTATGTGAGTACATGTCATGAATTTCACATCCCTGGCATGACAGCTCAATAAAAAGAAATGCCATCTCATATTTTATACAGCAGAGTTTCTGTTCCAGAGAGAAGTGACTTTGGCTTTGTGTCCATTTCTTTTGATTTTCAGCTTTTGTTTCTGATATTTCTTAAACTTTTTCTTTTTTTTGTCTTTGCCGTGTGACTCACCTTGGCCCAGACTGGAAGGACGAGCTGTCAGCCATCTCTCCACTTCATTGAGGTTGGTGAGGTGTGAGCTCCCTCAACCCCATGTGGCCTAGTTTCTCAACAACACTTATACTATGTGACTGCTCATTACCACATTCTGAGCAGAGTTAACGTGGGAGACTTGAACCCTGAGATGAGTTCAAGGACGCTCCAAAGTCCACAAAGTGCTCCTTTTTTAAGCTTCTCTCCTCCATCGCTGAATCCCACCTCTGTGTGCTCTCAGTTCACCCACACTTCAGGGCCTCTTTTCCTCCTAATCGGCCTGAAATCCTGTCTGATGTCTCTCTGAGTGTCAGCCATAAATGTGTTCTGAAGTCTTCACCAGCAGAGAGCCTTTGATGAAATCAAGCTGAGTTCTATCTGGTTTCACCCTGAAGCGATGCCACTCAGATGGCGTCTTCATCAAAGTGAACGTGGTCCTCCGTAGTGCCCTGGTACGTTTAGGGCTTCATGGGACTCGGTGGTCTCAGGGGTTGTTCCAGCAGGTCTGACTTCTAACCCCCTCACAGATTCTCCTGCACATTGAGAACTGAGTAAGAACATCCTTCCACATTTCTTTCTCCTCCCTGTGGAAGGAATGTGAAAACAGCTGCTGGAGCAGACTGGCCTCGTCGTCACAGCCTAGGACTGGTTGTTTATTTCTGTGTGAACCTGGCGACTGGAGAAAGGAGAGAAACCGTCAAATAAAACAGAAAAAAGGTACTCAACACATCATCGGTTCTCCAAAAAGATCTAGTTCTAAAGGTTCTATTGACATGAAATCATTATTACAATATCTATCAGTGACGTTGCTCTTCATCTACATATATAGATATATAACAGTGTGATTTATGAAGAAAGCAGCAGTGGGTCACTACCTCTCCCCTCTCTCTCTCTCTCACTCACTCACACTCTCTCTCTCTCTTTTGGGCAGCAGCATAATCCTCCATCCCTCTCTTTGTCAGCTGACTGCAGCTGGATCGTTCTCCTCTCTGATGGAGCAGCCAGACTCATCTACTGACTGTCTAAGATAACGAGTTGTGTTGGACTTTTATTTGAGCTAACGAACGTTAATATTTTAACCGGTATGCCGTCAAGAGCGCATGTCGAGTGGCACGCCCCCTCACCTGCTGCACCTCTGACTGCGGTGAAAGAAACCTGGTTATTCCTCTATCAGACCATGAGAGGTGCATAAAGTCTGTCACCCCGAGTGGGGGGGCTGGGGGAGATTACTGAGGGGGGGGGGGGGCAGCAAAAGCAGAGGGACAGCAAATTCACCTATACCCTCCAACAAATTGCACCCTTGTCTGTCTGTCTGTCTGTGTAAGTGCTCCTGTTTACATAAGGAGAAGACATGAAGGAGATCTGAGCTCCAGACATCCAATCAGCCCCGGCACCATGGGGGGGGGGGGAGGCATGCCCGCCCACTCAGCCATCAGTGCCCTCCCACTCAGGTATCTGGCCCACACAAGACAGTTTACCACGCCAGTATAAATTCAGTTAAGCCATGCAACGCTCTGACTGAAGACTGGTTTATTCTCTGTAAAAGCTGGGATTTCCCTAACTCTGTTCCACCTTTAAACGCATCACTGTGCACACACCGGCGAAAGTGAAACTTAAAACCATTCATCGACACTGCAGCTCGCATCATCGTAAACGCAGCGCTCAGAATACCAGCCGCCTCGGTAGAGAAGCACTTTCTATGGAAAGTTGCTTTAGTCCAATTTAAATAAATAAATAAATACTGTTATTAGGAAATAATTAATGAATACTCCATGAACTAAACAAATATCCCCCTTAAATAAATAAAACAGTGCTGTTACTGATACATAATCAGTATATACTAGTGGTGGGCCGTTAACAGATCAATCAGAAAACCTCTTCCTGTTTCCTGAGACTCCGCCCACATTGACTCATGTGGGTGTGGTAGTTTCTGTAGGTACACAACTGACTGAACATCCCTTGAAACGGACTCACACATGCTTTATTGTCACCACTACACAACATGAAATCTGTAGTTTTTTTGAATCAGAAGTGAAAACATTCCTTTAACACTTTTCTGTCACCACCTCTCCACTTCCTCCCACCACCACCTCCACACATTCATTCCAAAAGGGTCAAACCCATCCTGATAGCTCTCAGTCAGCCACCAAACACATAACTGTCCACTCTCTAAACACCCACCCACACACTTCACCTCTCCTCGCGGCATTCGCCCAGTGTTCCCACTCGGTCCACACAACTGCTGCTACCTGTTGCTGTTACAGTACATATTATACCAGCACAGCAAAAATAACAGACAGTCAAACATTAAACACACCATAAACACCAATCAAAAGGCAGTCAGGTTTTAACATTTGTAAACATTCCTTGTAGGCGGTCCTAGTAGATGATTACCACATACTTTGTTATGACCATTGGGTTTATGGGTTTGCAGATATCTTAGATTTTCTGTCAACTGAAAGACCCAAACCTTCTGACCGTCCCAGTGCACTAGAAACTAGGTTAGGGTTTAGGGTTAGGTTAGTTCTTACATGTTAGTTTTTACCTGTAATGGAATTTATGGAATTTTAAGGAATCAAAATATGACGTATGTTGCAATGCAATAGCAGTGCCCTCATTGTTCTCCACTCCTGAGTGAGCTCTAGTTTGTTTGGTGTTGTCACCATTAATGGAAGAGTGCGCTCAGACACATCGTTATGAACGGCTTGGGACTGTGAGTTGTGCTGTTACTTTTAGAAGCATTTCGAGTTAACATGGTGACGTTTGCAAAATACCCCCTGCTGAAAAAAACCAGCATAGACCAGCATTGACCAGCAAAGAGCAGCATACAAATCATGCTGGTCCTGATTTATATGCTGGTCTATGCTGGTTTGTTGCTGCTTTAGACCAGCATGATTCAATGCTGGTCTACCAGCTAAACCAGCACCAAAACACAACATATGCTGGAAACCAGCTATGCTGGTCTATGCTGGTTTTTTCAGCAGGGCCATGTCTCTCTCCCCCCCCCCCCCAAAAAAAAACCAAAAGTTACTTTAAAACTGTAATGCATCATTTATTGTTACTGTCGTTTCAAAGTAATTGGTTACATTACAATATTACTGTATTTTAAATGTAAGGCATTACTATTGCATTACTTTTAAGTTACTCTCACCAAAATAACTGTAAATATGGATTTGACCATTTAAATGAGCTCATTCCACATCCAGTGGCAGGTGATGTGATGGATACATCCAACTATCTGGATAGAAGTCCATCCATTCATCTGTATATTAATCCATCATATCTATATACGGTATATTTAAATCTAGTATACACACATATCTCTGTGCACAAGCTCCTTATTCATTAGTTTGACTCCTACCTCCACCTGTCTCCTCCTCCTCCTGCAGCTTCCTGCTATGCAGTGCACGCTGTCGTTTGCTCTGTGCGCGAGAGAGCAAACGCTCTAATTTCTGATTTGAAGTCTGTTAGAGCAACTCTTTATCACAAAACTTCTACTGAGTTCACATTAGGTTCCTGAGCGCTCAACAGGCCTTAGTTGCCGTGAGCGCGTGCAGCCTTTTCCTTTGGACCGAGTTCACACATGGATTTCAGTCCGGCTCCAGACAGAACCTCCTTTTCTCATATATATATAACATTAAATAATATGAAAATATATTATGATTATTACTATAAATAGTGATATTATTGTTACTAATTCTAAATCTTCGGAGCACCAGCCAGGTTCAGGCTAACCTGGGAAACCTTAAATCATTCTAACAGTTCTGAATGAATGAATTCTAGATGTTAGAAGGTTAAACTCCATGCAATTCAAAATACCAAACACTGCGTATTATCAAAGTCAAATATTTATTAATCACCAGTCAAATCAACAGTTTGCAACAATGGAAAACAGCAGAACCCTTCCAGCGTGGATTGTAGCTGACTCTACCCAGCTATTGGTCAGTTATTCCTCTGGGATTAGTGACGGAGCTGAAACACTTGGTAAACCCAACTTTACGGTTTGATGGCTTTAATTTACTGTTTGTGCTTCCTGTTAATGCTGCTTGGTTAAACCTCATGCTTCATTTGGTTCTGCCAGCTTTATTTATGTAAAATAACCATGATCATCGCAGGATGTTGTGGCTCAACTGGCGAACTTTTGAATGACCAAAGGCGGTGTAATGAGGCGTCTTTGTGGCCATGTTGCAGAACTGTTTAGTGTCAAGGCTTAAGAATGTGTAGGAGCCGACTGCTGTTGAGTGTTGGAGGGTATTTGTGTCAGTTCTATCAGTTACAGAGATAACACATCCATCCAATCATCTCAACTCAAGAATTCAACCCACCCACGTCCACATCAGGGTACGTCTAATACAATGGAATGACTCAAGGAAAAAGAGTTGAACACATGAAGTAAGAAAGGTGCAAAATGGCAAGAAATGCCAGCTGGAATCTATTAGTGATTAGAAAACAATGTCACCTTTATCTCTAGAGCACATTTACAAGATAGCTTTAGCCAAAGTGCTGAACATAAACATCAACGATAAAACAAATAAGAAAAAACATCATAGAGTCTAAAAACAGAATAAAATCATGAAACCAATAAGAACACAACAGACTAACATCAGTGATGACTAAAAGTGAGGGAATGGAAACAGGTCTTGAGTCTAGACTTGAACCGTTCAGTGGAGGAGACTCCCTGATGTATGGAGGTGAGGAGTCCACAAACGAGGAGCCCCGTCTCCTCTGGACCTGCATCTAGAGCGAGACAACACAACAATCCTGTCACTTCGTACCAATCAACATCAGCTGATTCAGTCCCACTGACCATCAATTATATGTGTGTGTGTGTGTGTGTGTGTCTGTATATACATACAGTATACTGCTGTCAAGTGATTACTTTTTTAAATGGCGATTAATCACATGAGTGTACCTAGTTAACTTGTGATTAATCACATATTTTTAAGATGCTCTTAAACATTACTGTGGAAAGTAGGGGTGCTGCAGCGCCCCCTATCCTGGTGACCTCAAAGACATTCACCACAAATGGCACTAAAGTGGGTTTTAGACTTTTTTGGGAAGCCTCGAGAAAACAAAAGGAGCTGCAGAAAAGTGCAGAAATAGCTGCATGTCCAGCTCAGCAGACTAAAGTTCTCATGGACCCACATCTTCAACCCGAGTCTGAACCGACCCAGCCCGACACATCACGTTCTGCCCGACCGAACCCCAGTTTTAGTTTTTATTATTTTTTGTGTGTGGGGGGGGGAGTTACACACACAGCGGACAATACTTCAACTCAAACATTTTATTAAAAACTAAACACTAAACTTTCTGAACATTAACCGTGAAACATAATTTATATCACAAAAGTCTGCATAGTCAGCTGGGAATTCCCGGATTCTGGAGCAAACCGCTGCACCCCCAGAGCCTGAAATTAAATGTGCATTATCTTAGTCACTAGCTAACAATGCCAAAATTCTTAAAAAATACAATGAACATGTAAAACTTACACAAAGAGTGCTTACTTACAAGACACTGTGAAGAAATAACTGCGTCCAGTGTCTGGAGACGCGTCCTCTCCTCTTGAGCGGCCAGCCACACTAAAGGTCCTCCAGCTGCTGCTGCTTCTTATTAATCATATCTTACAGCAAACTATGAAAATCTACACTTTCACAAGTAGAAAAATGTCTATAAGTGGTTGACAGACAGCAGAATCAGAACCAGAGAGCAGCATTGCTGCACATCTTCAGACGGTGACCTCTCAGCTTTTCTACTTTTCTGACCCGACCTGAAATAATTAACGAATAATCTGTCGGGTTGGGCTCGGGCTGAAATTGAGACCTTTACAGCAGACTGAGGTTCTACTGTGCGAGGACCTGTGTCCCGAGAAAAGATGCATGCCTCGACCCGCGGGCCCCTCGCTCCGTTATGCGGTCCGTGCTCCCAGGCGCGCGCCCCACCTTGGACGGAGGTCCGCACAGACAGAGCCCCTCAAGCGGAGGGTTGATGTAAACTGATGTGTCCACTGGGCAAACATTTCCCCAGTGGACCTATGGTGGCTCGTTTTTATCAGCGCTGCCTGTTTTGGACCCCCCCCTCCGGCTGATTCTTTTTCAGCACCCCCTGCTGAGAATTTGTTCCCAATGCTCTCAAATGAGCTAAATTCATTTTTCTTGTTTCAAATATTCTTTTAATTTAAACACAGGCTGTTTACCAGTTACTTCACTTGCTAAGACGTGATACAAGACATAGAATATATCATCCATCCTGACTCTGACAGGTTGAATCAGCCTTAAAGGGCCCATGACATCGGTGTCCATGTTTTCTGACTTATCTATCATGTTACAACGTTGAGTTCTCACCTTAAACCTGCCAGAAAGAGCAAAAAACGGCGTCCATCTGTCTCCTAGTCCAGCCAGTGAGAAGCTCTTCCAGATTTCAGACCCAGGTTTCAAACTGTTTTTTCCACTCCAGCCCGCTATGAGGTCATAGTGATCCGGACTTGCTTATATGGTCAATTCTCCTCCCACATGCACGTTCATGACACCTGGAGCGAGGCAGTGCCGCCGCCATTGCCCATAGACCGTGTAGTGTTTAGTTTCAGTTTCGTTTCTCTTTCACGCGACGACACTGCCCCCTACTGGGCACTGCCCCCTACTGGACACTGCCCCCTACTGGACACCGCCCCCTACTGGGCACTGCCCCCTACTGGACACTGCCCCCTACTGGGCACTGCCCCCTACTGGCACCTGCCCCCTACTGGCACTGCCCCCTACTGGCCACTGCCCCCTCCCGCACACTTCCCCCTACTGGGCACTGCCCCCTACTGGACACTGCCCCCTACTGGACACTGCCCCCTACTGGACACTGCCCCCTACTGGGCACTGCCCCCTACTGGGCACTGCCCCCTACTGGACACTGCCCCCTACTGGGCACTGCCCCCTACTGGACACTGCCCCCTACTGGACACTGCCCCCTACTGGACACTGCCCCCTACTGCAGCAGAAGTGTCAGGCTGCCAAATAAGGAGAAACCCAGCAGAACCGGAAGGCGGCGCTTTCTTCTGATCTCTGAGTTGCTCGTTAGGAAATAATTACAGCGTATTTTGAGTTCTAATGGTGCAACGCTGATCTAGAGGCATCAAAGATTACACCTGTTTAATATAAAGTGATTTAAATATGGAGTCACAGGCACTTTAAAGAGCATATTTTAAGTTAGACACTCCCTTAAACAAATGTTTAGAGAAATATAATAGAAACTTTTTCTGAATAAAAATTTACACAAATTCAGCTTATTTAGGCTCTTGGATTCGTTTTTGTGAGAATTGTCAATTTTTTCACCAAACCGGAAGTGACGACAGTTCAGGGAGACCGTTCGTTCTCTATATAGAAAACTGATCCACTGATCACTACTTGTGACGAGCAAAACAAACCCCCAGAGTGCCGTTATTTTATTACTTTATTACTATAGTGAGAAGTTATTTTATTAAGATTAAAAAAAAAAGATAAAAACAATCAGTCCTGTAAGGCTGTACCCTGTCGGTCCAGCTGTAGACCGTGACCCACCTCCTCACTTGGGTCTGGGTAAAATACCAGCGTTTAGCACCAGGTTTTGATCATCAGAGCTCCAAACATTGAGCTGCGTTCAGGTGGATTGTTAAGAAATGAAAGAGTTTATAAAAAGTTTCACAGGATGCAGCTAAACGGTTCGAGGCTGACTGAAACAGTGTCGGGTCAGGCTGGAAACCCCGCCGTGAAGACCCTCTTGGTAGCCCCGCTGGGAACGGGAAGCCCCTCTGGAGAGCATGGCCGCATGGATTTACTGTACCCCGCCAGCCAGGTGAGGGTCAGACACCTGAAGGAAACGCTCTCATGAAATCGCGGACCTGTACCGGACTACGACCCACCACGAACCGTACCAAACCTGGCATGGAAACGAGACTCAAGTCTCCCCGTTAGCTCCTGTTAGCTGCTGCATGCTAACAGCGGTTAGCTCCTGTTAGCTGCTGCATGCTAACAGCGGTTAGCTCCTGTTAGCTGCTGCATGCTAACAGCGGTTAGCTCTTGTTAGCTGCTGCGTGCTAACAGCGGTTCCGGTGAATGGATCGAAGTAACGGCGCCTGTTTAGAGTCACACTGAATGTTTTTCGTCGGTATGTGGGACTCCATCACATCCAGTCCTGGACTAGACCAGGACCGCCGGGGTTTTTCGTCTCCAAACAGAAGTCACCGTACCGGTAAGGAAGCCGTCCCGTTGTTGACTCAGTGTCCTGACAGACTGGCGATTGGCATTCACAAACATAATAATTTATCATTTTTTATTAAAATGAATACACACCGACTGGATTAAAGAGCGCTCTAACCTAAAACTAACAACTCATGGCCGACAGCGAGCAGGCAGCTGGCAGACTAGAGCGGTGCCAGTCTGAGATGTTAAAGTAGTTTAGCTTTAAAAAATCTACACAATGATTAAAACAAGCATCTGTTACACAAACTCCACACAACAAAGGGCTCAATTGATCAGATTTATGGGATTATTGATCGTACAGAGTGTTAAATTATCCTACAAATACTTTATTTATCTACATCAGACAACACTGTAAGCAGCGCCACCTAGCTAGGAGCTCCCTTAGCTGACGTCACAGGTCCATATATGAGAAAAAAAAGCGTTTTTAGAAGCTTTGCAAAAAGGGGCACTTTGGACTAGAAAAATGGTTTAAAAAATGTATTGTAAAACAAAATACCCTCAATAAACATTTCAAATAGTATTTTTGGACAGAGTTTTATCAGAATAAAAAAAAAAAAAAAAGAACTTAAAATATGCTCTTTAAAATCAGATGATTTCTCTCCTATAGAATTAGTTCTACTCATCTCATCACACCAGGACCTTTGAATCATTCTATTAAACCCCAAAACGTCTAAAGCTGGACTTTTTCTGACAGACTATTAGTGTCATTTACAAAACCTAATGTTTTTCAGAATGATCAACAAATGTTCCTAATCTCAAATAAATTTACCTGGTTAAATAAAATAATATAAACAAGGATTTCAATATTAATATCATGTATTTTTGTAGTTGACCATATTCTAACATTGCAATATCCTTTGATATAACTTTAAACTTTAGTTTTATGGAGTTAGCTGTTTTAATAGGTCTCTCCCTCTCTGCTCCTTTCCTCGGTGATGCGCACACTCTCACGGGCCGGCGGAGGGGGAAGGGGGGTCATGTCTGCACTCTGCAGCGCTGACAGACTGACACACAGAGAGGAGGGAAGATTTCTGACACATGATGGATTCTTTATTTTATTTATTGAGAAAGTCCTGAATGTCATAATCACGGAGCGGGTCAGGTTTAGCGGCGAGGACACAGGAAATGAATCTACCGGTTCTCCCCAGTCTGTAACTGGCTGTGCTGTAGAAAATTTACTGGATGTAGGACTGTCCAGGCGTCTCCGCTGAAAAGTTTCTAATAACGCGTTAACTTTGACAGCCCTAATATATAAGAATATTTGTGTGTGTGCGTACACTCACTGGCCAATTTATTGGGTACACCTGTCAACTGCTCGTTAATGCAAATGACTAATCAGCCAAACACATGGAGTCAACTCAGCGCATGTAGCCATGTAGACATGGTGAAGACGACTGGCTGCAGTTCAAACCGAGCTTCAGGATGAGGAGAAAGGTGAAACTGAAGCTACAAGTCACACAG
This sequence comes from Callopanchax toddi, assembly GCA_006937965.1. Classification (NCBI taxonomy): domain Eukaryota; kingdom Metazoa; phylum Chordata; class Actinopteri; order Cyprinodontiformes; family Nothobranchiidae; genus Callopanchax; species Callopanchax toddi. The sequence continues at coordinate 143,929 of SSNR01000242.1, read as the reverse complement.
GACCACCACAACTGGACAACAGCAGACTGGAAACATGTTTCCTGGTCTGAGGAGTCTGGATTTCTGCTGCCACATTCAGATGGTAGGGTCAGGATTTGGTGTCAACATGAAAGCATGGATCCATCCTGCCTTGGATCAACGGTCCAGGCTGCTGCTGCTGCTGGTGGTGTCATGGTGTGCTGGTCGTAAAATTAGAATATCATGAAAAAGTTGATTTATTTCAGTAACTAATGAAACTTATTTTAATCCAGAATTCTATCTAATATTTATTATTCCAGTATTCAGTGTAATTCTCTAGGAATCCAGTATTCTACCTAACATTCTATTAATCCAGATTAATAGTATTTATGAAGAGTTGATGTAAACACAGTGTTTTGTTTCAGATTTCATGTTTGGTTCTGAGGGCGGTTAGTTTAAGTAAACACGTCTGTGGGTTAGTTGTCTGATCAGAAGGAGGACCGGTGACATCTGTTGACCTTTTGTCCACTACAGTATAATATTAGATGAACACTGGATTAATAAACACTGTGAAGCCATACAAACCCTGGGGATTCTGGGATTTGCAGTGCAGAGCCACACAGACATTCTGACATGCAGCAGTAGTCACAGATTCCACTCTTAAAGCTGTGCCTGCTGGTTTGAACAGACAGGAAATGCAGCGATCAACAGACGTTTTATTGCTCACTTTATATAGTCATATATGAAGGTATAGCCATACATTCACAAACATAAACATTCACATATATATATATTCATATACTGTATATAAATGTTTATTATTCAGTACTTGTTATCCAGTCAGACCCTGAATGCACAGAAAACCAGTTTCATTGGTCCTCTAAACCAGTACGGCAAATCAAAGTGACTCTAATGACCGAGACAATTAATATCACAGATGAGCGCTTCCTCCTCCTGCAACATTCCTTAAATATGATAGTTTAATTAAGGAGCCATATTAATTAGAACGCTGTGGAAGACGTGAGGACATGGGGGGGGGGGGGGGGGGGGGGGGGGGGGGGGGGGGGGGGGGCTGCTTAGAGAAAATGACTTTAAGACAAATCATGATGTAAGTGAATCAGCAGAAACTATAGACTTTACAGGGATATCTGGATTCTTCTGAAGTGCTGTTTTATCAGTCCTTTGTTGACAGTTAGAGCCATAGCCCACTGTGGATGGATGATGTATTATGTGGGTGGAGCTTAAGGGATGACACATAGTGAGCTGTAGTATTTTTGTCATCAATTCTAGTTTTTTTATATGCTAAGTATATCTGTGTATTCTTGCTGTTGGTGTTTTTATGTGATGCCATGGTTTAGGGATGTGAACCCCACCACTGAGGTCGATTCGATTCGTATCTCGATTTGCTCTCAGCGATTCGATACGTTGATGATACGGTGAAGTCTGTCGATACAGTTCGATACGATTCATCCCTGCTGGCGATTCGATCCGATTCACGATGCGATTTGAAACGATTCATCACATCAGAGAATTTTCAAGTCCACGTCTGGTTTTAAACATCGTCACAATGACTTTTTTCTCTCTTTCTCTGTGACAGATTTATTTGATACTCTGTTGTTTTTGATAAATCAATAAATTCTACTTAAAAAATGCACTTCATTATGGCTCAGACAAGAGGATTATTTTATTCCTAATAAACACTAAATCATCAGCAAAAACCTTACATTTGTTGTTGGTCTCAACTGTTGTTGAATTTCCCAGAGGATTTTCCCCAAGGGATCAATAAAGTAAACCTCTATCTATCAATTTTTTAAACGACTATTTGATATCTGATAGATTCTAACCTCGGAATGACCTGAACTTCACCTCAATAATCACACGATCAAGGAATTGATGAAGGTAGAGGATGATGAAGATGCTGGGTAGTAGCATGAGGTCACCAGATTACAAACAGAGAAACACACGGTGACCTTTACCTGAGGAAATGAAGTTTAAGCGTTTGCTGTGTTTTATACTAAGACGCAGAATGTCTGGTTCAAATGTTGTATTGTTCTATTAGCCAAACAAGCAGGATACATTCTGTATTTTTTTTTCTTTTTTAAGACTGAGTGTTATTTAATTTGTAGCTGAAAGGCTTTTCATCACTAAATTAAATTATTCTCATAAAATTATTCAAGTGCATTGTGTGATGAATAAGGAAGCTGTGAGTTGCATAATAGAGTTCCCTATCTCATCACTGAACATGGTGATCCACCTTCCCCAGTTTGGACTGAAAGAGGCCATTCACATTCAGCATCGTTAATTTGATTCTTTTTGCATTCAGGCGGCAGAGAAGAGAGGCAGATTTAATCAAATATCCATTTGCGGTTTCTGTTTTCTTTAATAAATGTAGCATTATTCATGAGTTGTATCCCGGTAGCGTTCTATACTGAAGTTTGAGGATTTTTATCCACCAAAAAGGATTGACATTTGCAGGGAACGGCAGACGGATTCTCCAGGAGCTACTGGGGCCACACTGGTAGGCTGTGCATCAGGTAAGGATTCTAATTTGTATGTGTTCACATGAATGTCAATATCCCATCAAATATCTGCTGTCTATCGGATTTTTGGTTGTGTACTACTTTTGCATACTGGCACAATTTAGGTGTGTAGGTTTTACACCTGTAGAGGTCTCCAGTCCACCACAAAGACATGAAGTGTCTTCATCCAAATCCAGTTTAGAGCCACCATTTAAAGAGAATCACGGGTCATTCTGCAACACCTCACTTTACAGGTGAATATCAGGTGGGGGTCATTAAAATATGGACCAGTAAAGTTCAACTAGGTTCGTCTCCTGGATAAGAAGAATAAAGAAAGTAAGAGACCACAGACCAGGAAACAAGTTTGAACTGCCGGCTTATTAAAAACAACACACGGACAACATTTAATCAACATAAAACAAATCAAACTTAGACCTCCCTCCTTTGTTTCTTCTTTGGGTTAAATCCCCTTTTCTTTTGTTTAAACCTCAATTAGATTTAAATTAGTACTCGCATTAATATTAGGTTGCAACCCTTTAATTAACCTTAGTTCTCATCCAGTTTTAGTTTGGATAACCTATTCTTTTTCTATAGTACACGTTCTATGTTACATCAACTACTACTACTGTTAAAAAAAGTACGTCCGTTCAACTTAGAAACGAAAGTTCACCGGCTACCTTAAAAATTTGATTCAATTCAACTTAACCAAACGCTTTCTTTCAACTTTAAATGTCAAGTTGTACAAATATCATAAATTGTAACCATGCATTGTTTTAATCTAAAATCGTTAGTGGAAACAACAAATCATGTTAGCTTTGCCATTTAAAAAAATCTAAAAATCTGTTTATCTTGTTCAACATCCATCCGTCTATTTTCTGTAACCGCTTCATCCTCCACAGGGGGTCGCGGGGCAGCTGGTGCCTATCTCCAGGGGTCAGGGGGCGAGAGGCGGGGGACACCCTGGACGGGTCGCCAGTCCATCGCAGGGCCACACAGAGACAAACAACCAGCCACACACCCACTCACACCTAAGGACAAATTACTAAATCAATCAGCCTGACAGTCATGTTTTTGTTCTGTGGGAGGAAACCGGAGTACCCGGAGGAAACCCACACACGCACGGGGAGAACATGCAAACTCCACGCAGAGAGGCTGCAGAGCCGGGACGCGAACCCACGACCTCCTTGATGCGAGGCAACAGTGCTAACCAACTGCGCCACCATGCAGTCCCTTGTTGAACATACATACAATATATATAATATATATATTATATTTATATATATATATAATATATAATTATTTTACTTATATGGTATCACCAATAATCCTACTCCTCCAAACCTGCCCAATTTCACAGATTAAAAAAAAATCTATAACTTGCAGTTTTAAATTGACTGAATGAAAAAAATATATAACAATTTGTCAGAATAACTAATACATTTAAGTTTTTCTGATCAAAACACACAAAAAGTAAGTTTAACAAACGTAACTAGACAATTTGAGTGAAATAATAAAGATAGGTTGAAACAACTTTTTGAGGCTATGATTTTTTACAGTGTAATGTTAATTTTCTTCTTTTAACCTTCAAACTTTCATTAGTTTCACATCAACCAAAAAGGATACAGTGCAAAAAACTCTCATCAGTTTTGGTTTAGTTAACAACCAAAAACGTAAAACTCAAAATAATTCAGCAACAGACTGACTAAATCTGTAGGTCACAGAGTCAAAGTTCTGTTTTCAATGTTTCTTTTGCCAAAAAGGCTGAATTCATCAGTGTACCACAGATTGAAAAGTCCTTCTTTTCAATAATTCTGGATCAGCAGTACAGAATTTGTTCTGAATCCATTGTAGTTTGGTAGAAAGTAATGCTTAAGTCCCATCAGTTCAAATGAATCCCTGCTCCGACCAGCAGAGGGCGAATGGCTCCTGATGCGTGCACATTTCAGACTCTCTCCACGGATAGCTCACCATCTTGCAATAAATGTGTTTTGTTTTCACGTCGCCTGCCTGTTCCTGCCTCCTTCCTCCTGCATGTGGGTCCTGCATTCACCCAACACCATGACAGTCATGACATTCACCCTTATATTGGTCCTCTTCAGAATGTTAATGTTAATAATAATAATCCATTTTATTTGGGGCGCCTTTCTAAAAACTCAAGGTCACGGTACATTAAAATCACGAAGACAGATAGAAACCATGCAATAAAACATCAAGATAAAAACAGGATAAAACAAATCAAGTCAAACAAGGGCAACATGAAGTCGAGATGAAACAAGTACCAACTAGGGCTGGGGGAAACCGATTAGTTTTAAAACGATTATTCGGGCGATTATTTTATCGAATAGCCGACTATTCTAATGGATAATTAGACGATTATTCTAACGATTATGTTTCTGTTGCACGATTAATAAAAACCATAAAATTTCAAATAAATACCCCCCGCCCCAAAAAATGTAATAAATGACTTAAATGTAAAACTGTTTTCCAAAGCCAAACATCTTCTGCTTCAAACATAATAAAAGCAGTGTTCTACAACATGGAAGAGCTGTCAGTATTTACTCTTTTACACTACAATAACTCTAGTTTAAAGGTTTGGAAAAAATACTAAGTTGTAGTACTAAACAAAACACTGTGAGGTTCACAGTATGGACATTCCTGAGTGTTTAACACAAAATAAAATGCCAGTTTCTAAGGAAGAGCTGCAGTTTGACATCAATCTCTTGTTTTAAAGATTTAAAAACTGCAGAGCAAAAACAAACACTGACAGTTCACAGCAGACATTCCTCAGTGTTAGTTAAACTATTTCATCGTTATCCTGTTAGTGTGTGCAGTATAGCGCTGTGTTCCTCCCTCATCACCTCCTCTGTATTACACTCTGAATCGCTGTAGAACAGGAGGAGTCATTATATTTATATTTGGCTAAAGAAACTATTTATTATTTAGGTTATTATCTGGGTTATTTATGCATTGGTATTTAACGTGAGTCTCTGAGAACAACTGAAGTTAAAGGAAGACTAACTTCTAGTCATCGACAGATAAATGTGGTTTTAGTGTTAATATTGTTGAAGCCACAGCTGTTGACAGTTAGACTGAGAAACACGGCTAGACGAGCGGCGCGCGCTCCCGTGGCGACAGGCGCGAGCACCGCTGACCGGACGGTCGCCTCCTCCGCTCCGCTCCGAACCGAACCTCATGATGAGGTCCAGTTAGGGCAGGGGGCGAGCCAGGTGTCGCGCTAACCGCGGGCCCTTGTAGCTCCTCAGGAGCGCCCCTGTGTCTCCTTGGCTGCCCCCCCCCCCCCCCC
>SSNR01000242.1:72678-106184 GCA_006937965.1 Callopanchax toddi | reverse complement strand
GGGTAGAACTGTGACAGGCTCAGTTCAGTGTGTGGTTGCAGACAACCTTGCTGCCCACAGTGTTAGTGGCTTTGTAGAAAACTTCACCGGGTCATACATACAGTATGTAGGTTTTGTCTTGCACTGAAAACAGAGATGCAGACTAAAGAGGTTAGAAGTGGTGCATTTACCCCGAGAACCAAAAATATACATGCAAATTAATTAAAAAGTCTTGAGGAAAGTGAATTGCCCAACTATCAGGGTGTGAAATCCAGTTCTGTTTTGTCATGTTTGTCTTATTTTGACATTTCCACTGGTCTTCCTCCAGACACTGTGCATGACCTTTTTGAAGGAGTTGTTCCTTTGGAATTAGCTTTGTGTCTGGGTGTATTGATTAAGAAAGAGTATTTCACATTGGTAACATTGAATGATGTGATGAAGGTGACTGAGGTATAAACGCGCGAAAAAACACGCGTAAGCCTCTGGGCGCTTCGGCGAGTCTGGACATTTTCTCCAGCATCGTTGCTGCTCGATTTGACAGAAGCCAAAAAGAGAAATCTCTCAGGAGTTGGGATTACTCTTTAGACACTGAGCTCCAAGAACAACGTGTGTTGTCTGTGTTTACAACGAACACAAACCTGTAAACCCACGAGTGGCGTGGGTGTGTCCACCTTCGGTGTGGAGATGGCCTCTGGAACTTCTACAACAGGATGCCAGGTCTGCATCTCACTTTCTGAAAAGGTCGCTGAATTAGAGAATAAAATATTGTTCCTCAGCAAGTCATGGAGTCCAAAAACAACTCGGATACAATAATATTCGGCCGGTCTCAGGAACCAGCGACCACTGCGCAGCTGGCTGACACAATTCACGACAGCCCAGCCGAGGATGCAAGTCAGCTACAAGGTTTTCAGCTTGGAGCGAGACCCAAAGTTCCCCCCAGTTCCACCCCAGTACGCGCGGGGAATTGGGCCATGGTCGGGAGTCTCCGCCACCGGACATCGGCTGGGAGAAGGCAACCTGCCACCTGTCAGCTCCCCCTGGAAAACCGCTTCGACGTCCTGGATCCCCTCGATTTTCCCGCTTTGGCCGCGGATCGCCGTCACTCCGCTCAACTGCCGGTGTCGTCCCCCCAGCCGCCTCCATCAACAACGGCCCTCACTCGCAAGTCCAGGGTCAGNGATCTGAATTGCTCAAGCACTATAAACTAAATCACAGGCACTTCGGTCGGGGCCATTCATATCCCTGCACTTTTTTGAGTTGTGCATGTAGATTCAAGACCTGGAATGCCTTACTGAGCCATTTATCAAGAACTCATCCTGTCAAACAAACAGTTACTAAAGACTTAATCAGATTCACGTGTCCCATTTGTGATTATAAGCAACTTTCTACTGAGAGGGAATTTTTCCAACACCTATTTCAACATCTCAAGAACAAGGAAACTGTCACATGTGTGTTTCAGGATTGTGCCTATAAAACAAATATTTACGAGAACTTCAAAAGTCATAAATACAGGAAACATTCTGACACTTGCAAGGCCTTTAAGCCTGGAATTGTTGAACAAAATGAAATAGACTGTGGTGACATATTGTGTTCAGGTGTTGGTACTGATATTTTTGATCAGGAGAGTACTGTAGAGGCTAATCCAGACTCCTCATTTGATGAGGGTGATCCACAAAACATTGAAAAAGATATTGAACTTAAACTTGCATCAGTCCTTCTTAGGTTAGAAAGCAGTTTTCTTGTGTCAAAAGCAGCTTTCAATGAACTGTTGCAGGAGTTTAACTATTTAATCGGTTCTTTGTCCCTGCCAATTACACGCAGAACTATAACCCAAATACTACATGATCATCATTGTCCGTTGGACCAGTCAGTTGTTTAAAAACTTGCCAACGCCCTCCATGAAACGAACCCTGTACTAAAAGCAACAGGAGATAAAGGCTCACTTTCTAGTTCTTGGAGACGAAAATAATTTTACAAAAGACATTTTAAAGTGGTTGAACCTGATGAATACATACTAGATAAAAAAAATAAGAAGTCATTTCAGTATGTATCAATACTGAAGTCTTTGCAACAAATTCTAGATTGTCAGGTTATCTTGGATCAGACTGATCATTTAAATTCTGTTGATAAAGAACTGCTAATAAAGACTGTTCACACATATAGATCTTTCTTTGATGGGTCAGTTTTTAATGAAAACATTCTTTTTCAAAAGGGGAGAGCATTTCATTAATACTGTACATTGATGATTTTGAAATATGCAACCCTCTCGGTACATCTAAAAGGAAGCATAAGATTTGTGGTTTATACTGGTGTCTGGGTAATTTGCCACCAGGGTGTAACTCTACCCTATCTTCCATTTACCTGGCTGCTTTAATCAAAACCAATGATTTGAAGTGTCATGGTTATGAAAAGGTTTTGGAACCTCTACTTAATGAACTTGTAATTTTGGTGCAAGAAGGAATCTTTGTGTCAAAGTTGGGTAGAACTGTGACAGGCTCAGTTCAGTGTGTGGTTGCAGACAACCTTGCTGCCCACAGTGTTAGTGGCTTTGTAGAAAACTTCACCGGGTCATACATACAGTATGTAGGTTTTGTCTTGCACTGAAAACAGAGATGCAGACTAAAGAGGTTAGAAGTGGTGCATTTACCCCGAGAACCAAAAATATACATGCAAATTAATTAAAAAGTCTTGAGGAAAGTGAATTGCCCAACTATCAGGGTGTGAAATCCAGTTCTGTTTTGTCATGTTTGTCTTATTTTGACATTTCCACTGGTCTTCCTCCAGACACTGTGCATGACCTTTTTGAAGGAGTTGTTCCTTTGGAATTAGCTTTGTGTCTGGGTGTATTGATTAAGAAAGAGTATTTCACATTGGTAACATTGAATGATGCAATAGCATCTTTCAACTTTAAGTGGTCTGATAAAACAAATCGACCTCATCCCATTGCTCTCAATTTTGAATTAAAAAAAAGTGTTGGGGTAATGCAGATGAGAATTGGAGTTTGATCCGATTTTTACCTTTGTTGATTGGACGCAGAGTGCAACATGAGGAACCAGCATGGCAGATCTGAACAGACCTAAGGGACGTTGTTGATCTTGTTGTCTGTCCTATTCACACCGAGGACTCCATTGCCTACCTTGACTTTAAGATCTCAGAGCACAGAACACGATTTCAGGAAGTTTTTCCTTATTGTGATCTTAAGCCAAAACACCATTTCTTGGAGCATTATCCGCACTTGATTCGCCAATTTGGCCCATTAGTAGCCTTATGGTCCATGCGCTTTGAAGCTAAGCATAGCTTTTTTAAAAGAGTTGCAAGAAATATCAAGTGCTTCAAAAATGTGCTCAGTTCCCTAGCAGAGAGACATCAGTATCAGATGGCACACCATTTGCATTCGTGTGGTTTTCCTAAGCCTCTTTTGGAAGTTACAAATGTTTCCATCGTAACAACTGATGTTCTTGACAAAGGAATTGTAAATGCTCTCAAACAGAAGTCTTTAAATCTGGCCTCAGTGTGCCTGACTAAATGTGCAACATTTAATGGACTAAACTACAGATGTGGGATGATCTTGATACATGGCTCGTTGGGAGGATTACCAGAGTTCTCAGAAATAATCCAAATGGTGATCCTGGCAGACCAGTTAATTTTTCTGGTCAGAAAACTTGATGGGTGGTACATTGAGCATTACAGGTCTTATGATCTCAAAACATCATCAGACAAAGAACTGAAACTGGTAGAACTACAAGACCTGACTGATGTATACCCACTGGTAGACTACAAAATCGGAGGAATGCGTCTTGTTACGGTGAAAAGATACATACACATTTAAAGTGCAAGGTAATGGAATATTGTACAGAAAATTTGGTGTGGGGTAGAAAAATTTTATGACTGGACTGAAAAATGTCAAATTAAAATAACTAATCTTTAAGTAATTAAATGATATATACCGGTAATAATAAATTGTAAAATGACTTTACATTTTTATTTTTTAGTCCTATGAAAGCAAATGTCCAAATAGTTGACTATTGTTTATACATAATGTTTGGTAAAGACTTGATTACAACCAGCCTTACTTACAATGGGTTTGTGCTCTTTTCTCAGATTACCATGGCAAGCTCAAAACCTGCAAGATTGAGAGTAATTCTGGGAGAGAGCAACACTGAAAAGCTGACTTTTCCAAATGGCATACCAGATTCTCTGGAAGAGCTTCTTAGCATGGTGAAGAATACTTTTGGTTTGAAGACCAACATCAGACTGCAATACATGGACAAAGATTTTGGTAATGACTTTTTGAATCTAAGTTCCACAACAGACCTTGAAGATTTGGGAACCATCAAGGTTATTCATCAAGAATCCATCCAGCCCTCAGTTGCTTTCATTGAGACGGCTTCGTGTTCTACATTTAACTCCGACGACAGCAGTTCTGTGGCCTCAAATGACACTACAATCCTCTCCTCTCCTGATTCCTTGTTATCTCGAACACAACAATGGCCAACACACTTTGAAATTCCCAAATTTTCATATGACACTGAGTATCAGCTAGAGAAGGGGAATTCTAAGTATCTAGCAAACAACGAAATGCTGATGGTGACCTCCCGAATGAAGACTGACATCTTAAATAGACTAGTGGAAGAGATCTACAGATACAGAGCCTACCCCGAGGATGCACATTTCTGTGAAGTTGCAGAGGCTTTAATTAAAAAACATCCATGTTTAAAGGAGCCTGGTTCATGCAATGGTTGCTACGGTTGGAAACAGAGGCTGAAATACAAAATGGGAAACTACAGGACCCTACTGAAATCGCAGGGATGTCCAGAGTTTTCTGTGAACTCACTCAAATCCAAAACGAGTACTTCTGCTTTTCCTGCTTCAAAATTAAAGAAGCCAAGACGAGCTGAAGCCAACTTTTATCCATCCTTCCCTTTGGGAGAAACGCAAGAAAGTATGGAAAAAGAGAGACTTGAACTCTTGGCAGCAGTCAAAAGGAGGAACAATGACAGGGTCATTGCTGACAAAATGGCTCGTACATTTGCCTACAGGCGTCAGGAGGTGGTGAATGATGAACCTGGCATAGATGATTTCAAGGACAGATGGCCTGCGCTGTTCCAACAGAAAGAGGTAATAATGCAGATTGAAGTTAAATGTCAATATTTTTTACTTAACTAAATGCATTTTTAAATCTGTTTTTCAGATTAATGCGGAGTTCCAGAGGCTTATGGCTCTTCCCCTTGAGCAGACTTTCATGGCCCAGTTAGACAGGCACTCAGGTCAGCTGATCCAAGTGATCCAGTCCAAAGGAGGAGCAACACGTTCAAAAGTGGCTGGCTTCATGAAAATCTATCACGAGGTAAGGGAAAAGAGCAGTATGTTTTTTCTGGAGCTTTTTTTTTTGTGGCCATATTGCTTAAAATGCTCTCCAAATACTGAAATTAAATGTTTTTTAAACAAATAAATGTTATCTCTTTTTAAATGAACAATCTTGGAAAAAAAACTCATCCAGTCTTTGTGAACGTCCTGTTCTTAATAATTGGATCCCAGTCCCTCCATCAGACTGCCCTCGGAATGTTCCTCCCCCCCTCTGCATGTACCCCTTTATATGCACTAATCTCTCGTTCTTAGCTTAAAGCAGATGAACAGAAATGAAAGAGTGGGACTGCCTAGTGAAAATGTTGAATTTGTGCATCATTTATTTTTTCCATTTTTTTATTGAAAACCAAAGATTAAAACATTTTTTTAAAGTGATTGGTATGTTTTGTTTTTGAATAAGGTATAAAAAGTACCAAATTGACCCGAATATAGGATGACCCAGATTATAAGACAACACCACCCCTTTCCAAGACTAATCTCATGAAAAAATACCCCATCCACAGAACGTCATTGCCACAATACGCCATCTTCGGTCATTACACTCTATAACTCTCTATTTCATGGCTGCTTGACAGCTGTTTGATGTCTCTGCTACATTGAGCGCCATTATCTTAAAATGATCATTGTAACTCTGCCTGAGTTGTCCGCACCACTTTTAATCCAGTCTGCTTTGGACAGCGCTGGCTTTACAAAACGCTGGCGCCCTCTGCTGTTGCGGTTGTGTAATGATCCAAAACTACTATCAGCATGTGTCACTGGTTATACCTCTGTTATAAGACAACCCCACATTTTTTTACATTATTTTCAACAAGAAAAATCCTCATCCTATATTTGGGACAATTTGGTAAGAGAAGGCTTTATTTTTTATATATTTTCAATGTTAGGCTCACATCAAAAAGATAAAATGGAAAAAAAAAAAAAGTGTCACAGAACATGAGTTAATTGTAATATTTAATTTCTCAGGTTTATGTAAACGGATGTGCCAATGTAATCAGGAAAGTGTTTTTTGTCTCCAGCAGACAACTTTATGGTGAGAAGCAACAATCAAGAGATAATTTTACAAGATTATGAGCAGGGTACACAGAATAAAAACAATAAAACATGCCGATGGTTGAGTATGGTGTTTTCTTTGTCTGACCCCCTAAGTAGCTGTCAGTACAAAGCCACATATTTGTTATAATTGTGATAATTATGGCTTATAAAAACAACAAATTCAAAATATTAGACAATTTAGAATATTACATTAAATCAATTAAAAGATTATAAATAGAAAAATGCCAAACATCTGAAAATGTGCATTGTACTAAGTACTTGGTTTGGGACCCTTTTGCATTACTTAAATAAATGAACTTTGGCACAATATTCTAGTTATTCAAGTTTCACTTGTAGTTTGGCAAATTGAGCCTTGAAGAACAAACATAGTAGAAGTGGAAATGTTTTAATTTGGAAATGCAGCATTCAGACGTATTTAAGATGTGCAGTGTGGACTGGCTATTATGGTGTGTGATTGTCTTCTGCTCTTGTAATCAACCAAAATACATCACTGGCACTTAATGAATCTGTTCAGAGATTTGGAATATTAATACAAATAACTTTCCCCAGGTTCAAGACATCAACATCCGGAGGGAATGTGTTCTGAAAGGCCTCATCACCTTTCTTGGAGAGGATACTGAAGACCTTATTAAGGAATTCTATGTAAGTATTACAAAGGTTTAAAGCTGGATGTCATCTCATTCAGTCAAATGGACATATTTAAGGAATGTCAGTTTATTGTGCCTTCCCAAATTCTTTCTGGGATGGATTTAAACCTGTGAACATCTGTTTGAATGCAGGGGACAGGTTCAGTGTTTGAATTGTAAATTCAACATAGCTGTGCCCTGTTTAAACATTTCATTTTTAGAAAACATTACAAACGTTGTCAGAACCATTTCAAATTTTATTGTGTAATTATTATATAACAACAGCAATTCAGCTAGTTTATTTAGATGCAAAAAGTTTTCAATAAGTTTCAATTTGTAGTTTATACAAAAAATACTTTATTGCAAAAGAAACCTTTACAAGGCTTTTGTTTTCCAAGTTCTGCAATCAAAGATTAATTGGTCTTCTAATTTTAATTAATTGTTTACCTCGCTACAGGGCAGCAGTGGAGATGGAACTCGGACAACTCACCATGGCAGTGTTCGTCTTTCGGAAGGAGGGAGAGGGATTGGAAGAACCCACAGAAGACATTGGAGTCGTTATTGAGGGAGTGGAGGTGTTGCATGACCTGTCTTCAGTTGCCTCAGCATGTGCCCTGCTTCTGGGTTTGATATATGCTCTCAACCTGGCTTATCCAAAGCCTCTGCACTTCACATTTGAAGTTTTCCAAAAAATCCTCATGCAGCTTGAGCAGCACAAGATGTCTCCAAAAGTCCTGAATTTGTTTGGAAGATGTTGGAGCTCACAGTAGTGATACAGACATTGTGGCACTGGACAGATTATCTGATGTCTTTTTTTTTTTTTTGATTGAACAAAAGTGACATATTTTGAACGGCTCACAATGTTTAAAACTGGACTATATACACATGACATCTTGCACTTTTTTTGTTGTTATATTTTCCCCTAATGTTAGATGGTTTATCCCTGCACATGCAGCTTGAGCAGCACAATATGTATCCAAAAGTGCTAATTTGTTTGGGAGATTTCAGAGCTCACAGTTAAGTCACAAGTCATACATTGTGGCACTGGACAGATTGTATGTTTTTTGTTCTTTTGATTGAAGAAGGTGCTTCATTTTTAGATGGCTCACAATGTTTTGAACTGGACTATTAATATGCATGTCCTTTTATATGTGCTTTGATTTTGGGAGTTGATCTTTTTTATTCTTGATATTTGTTTATAACAATAAATGGTTTATGCCTGTGCAGGAGGAGGAGTTGGACCTTTGGGGAAACCTACAGTTTGTGGGGAAAGTACAAATTGTTATTGAAATGCATTAACTGCTGCAGAGTTCATGTAAAGATTTGCACAAAATGTTTTGTGTTTTTACAGGTTAGTGACAAACTACATATTCTTAAATACTAAACTTTCAAGGGTTAAAATGTTTTAAAGTGTGAAAAACTGTTTATTGCATATGTGCAAAATTGTTAAATTTTGTGATGTTTTCATAATAAAATTTAAAATGTTCCATCAGTACTATGGCTTTTTTCCTTTTTAGCCAACTTAAAATTCTGTTGACCATTTAAGTGTTTTACAAATATATTTCAAACTAAAATAACATGGTAAAACACACATTTAATGATGATTTAGATTTAAATAGTTTTTTTAAGTTCAAAGTCAGTGATAATGTGCTTTTTGATAATTCAGTTTTTTGATTTGGAAAAACTTAAAAATTTGAGTTGAGTTTCCATAAATTTAAGTAAGAGGGATTTGAATTTTTAATTTGTAAGAAACTAACTGATTTGAGTACGTTTGACTTAAATTTGTCAAGTTAAACAAACTTAATAATTTAAGTTGGATAAACTTAATTGAATTACTTGTTACCAATTGAAGCAATTCAATTAAGTTGGTTCAACTATTCTCTTTTTTCAGTGTAGGGTGAGGAGCTCAGACGTCCAGGAGAGACTATGAGTAGAGTCCTCTGGATCAGGACACCTCCCCTGTGACCTCTGACCTGTTACATCAACCTATCTGAGGACTTACTGACAGAACCTCCTGCAGAAACAATAACAATACACTCTGGTTTCCTGCTAAACTGAGGTGGCGCTGAATCCAAGAGGATGATGAGGGACAAACTCCTATCAGCCAGGACAGGAACTCACTGAACAAAGAAACCAGAGCAGCAGAGAAGGTCTACTCTGAAGAGATGAAGTCATTTCTCCACCACTCCCATTCAGGGTGGCGTGGCCTGAGGCCAGACCTCAGAAGCCATCATTCACACCAACACCTGCCCTGATTGTTCTCTATCACCCCCCCCTCCCCCCCCCCATGCTCTGAGGATCTGTAACGATGAGATAAACCAGATCTTCAGAAGAGAAGGTCCAGGAAGGCTCCAGGCCCAGACCTCCTTCCCACCTGAAGGTCTGAGCGTTTGGTCTCCATCTTCACTTTAACACATC
Source organism: Callopanchax toddi (assembly GCA_006937965.1). NCBI lineage: Eukaryota > Metazoa > Chordata > Actinopteri > Cyprinodontiformes > Nothobranchiidae > Callopanchax > Callopanchax toddi. Next base: position 96,741 of record SSNR01000242.1, on the reverse strand, counting down.
ACTGGAGCTACACAATGTCCCAGCGTGCCTCAGAAAGTCCTCCATCTGTCAAACTCCTGAAGTCTTCAGAGGACACAGCAGTCCTCCAGAACAGTGGTGAGTCTGGATACAGATGGGAGGTGGACCAGCAGGTCCTCTGTTGATAGAACACTCTGTGGAGATAGCAGTGGACTTCAGGATCAGCCCTGCGTCTATCTACACTCTAAAAGGAATATTTGGGCTGTGATGGACATTTTTACCTCAATCTCACTTATTATTTTGGTTTATTTATGACAACTTAAGTTTATAGCTTCAATTAACGTAAAAGTCAGTGATATTCGTTGAAATTAAGTTTTTACTTTCTGTCTAAGTGAAACAATTAAGTTTAATACACTTCTAACATCATACGTCTGGCGTGATCACGTAAACTCCGCCCCCCAGCCAGATTCAACTGTTCAAGTCCAACCACATGTACAGCCACCATTTTTTCCGAGCCTCGACTGTGGACAAGTTTCGGATGAAACCAGTAAGTTAATTACTTTAAAAATGACTTTTTTTAATGTAAAGCTTTAATTTTATTAAGAATAATTAAATACATATGAGTTGTATTTCTTTTTAATGGTTACATTTTAAATGAGCAAGCAAATTGTGTTACCCACAACAAGCTAGCATGTAATAAACTTTGTAAAAAGTTAAATAATAATTTTTCTAATTTAAATTAGTGGTGGGACTCGATGAAAAAATGTAATTGAATTAATTGCAGCCTTTGTAATTAATTAATCACATTTTATACTAACAATACAATTTACCATTAAAAAGCCATTTTTAAATTTAAAATAATTTTATTGGAGGACAGAGTCAAATAATAGACCTGAACTTTAATATAATAAACTTTTTAATTTATGAAAAAATGCATTTAAATTGCATTTCAGTTCAAAACATTTGAAAAACAAAAAAATATCCCTGACTAAAACTGGACAGATCCTAAAATACAGTAATTTTTTATTTTATTTGTTCATTTTATGTACAATTTCAGAAGGGTATTGTCTTAAAATATTAATAATAAAGGATTTCCAACACCTGGATGAGAGAATCATCAGTGTTCAGACTGACCCAGGGTCTGGTCTGGAGGCTCTGCCTCGTTTTCATGAGGGTCTCTGTTGTTTATAGACCAGTGTGGGTTTGGTACTGGTTTATCTTTTCAAATAGGGTCTGGGTTTGAGGAACTCAGTGTTTCATCTAAAACTGTATAAAACCAGTAAATCCAGGTGATGCTGACTGGACTCCATCAGCTTCACCATGGTTTCATTTAGACCAGGTCTGAAGGAAAAGTGTATCTGGACGGACCTAGGGGGACTACTTTATCTGGTTACAATGGTTTCTTTTCAAATTCACGGCTCGCGCTCTACACGGAGCGGCGCTCACGTCTTGTGTGGGACCCAGACTCGACACGGGCTGCGTGCGTCAAAGGTCTGATTTGAGCATCTGGACAGCAGGAAATGATGCTGACAAGCGCTCAGCCTTGCTTCAAATAGAAGTTGCGTTAATTTTTTAACACATTATTTCTTTCATAATGAATTAATCATAATCAACGCGTTAAAGTCCCAGCCCTAATTTAAATGTTTACATTTATTTACTGTGTCTGTGCTTAGGGTGGAAATAATATCACGTTTTTGCTCTCACACATGCTAGGCTTGCTAGCCGCGTTGTTTGGTGCCGTTCAATTCTGAGCATGACTACATTAACATAACCGTTTTGTTCATCATAAAGACTGACGGTTTATTTGGCATGTAGTTGAGTTTTATCATAGAAAACTTAAAGCGCGAAAAGCCAAAAGGGGTGTAAGTAATGAAAAACGTTGCGTGAGGTGTTGAACTTTTGACGTTATGATTCAGTGCTGGTGAAAATTCACTTATGGATTCGCAAAACTGTTGCAGGAGTTTAAAGGCCTATTCATCCTCCACGAGTAGGAAGACATTTGTTCTCGCTGGGGCTCTGTGAGAACAAGAAAAAAGTTTGTTTCAGCAGGGAGCGTTCATAATCCACGAGAACTCAGTTGTCGAACTATTTCATCAACGTGTCATACAGGTGTGCGTATCAGCTGTGTGTGTGTGGAGGGGAGGGTGTGTGTGTGCAGTTTAAAACGATCCATCCTCGCTACGTGAGGAGCGGAGGCGTACGGGTCTCGGGTGCAAACCCTGGTGGTCCGCGCTGGTCCTCCTAGCTCGGGTCGATCCAGACCGTGACCCTTCAGGTCCGTCCGCACAAAGCAGCACAGCAGGCGCCGGAGAAAAACGTCAACCGCTAACCGCACTAACCACGCTCATCCTCCCTTTCTGACCAATCACAGCAGTAGTTCTCAGACATCCTGCCAAACAAAGTTCGGCTCAGCTGATGTGCACAAGAACAAGCTGTTAGCGCTGCCGAACTGGGTCTGCGAGAACAAAATGACGTCATTTTGTTCTCGCAGAGAGAACAAAGTTCTTTCTTCTCGTGGAGGATGAACTGGCTTTAACTATTGTCATGAATCTTGCTCTCTGCCCCTCCCTCACCTGCTAATCAATCATCATTGTTTCCACCTGTTCCTCTGCCTTTATTTACCACAGTCCCACAGCCACTCAGTGCGAGATCGTCTGTTGTCGTTTACCACGCAGCTTTCAAGCCTTCACAGTCTGATTCCTGTTCTTGTTCCTGACCATAGTTCTTTGTCCCCTGACCACCGCCTCTATCCTACTCCCTGCCGGACCTCGTTTTGGATATTCTTGGATTTTGGACTTACCTTCTGTTACTGGATTACCGTCTCTGCCTGCCCTCTCTGGACCCTGCCTGCCTCGTCTCTGAACCGGACCGTCTCTGACCACCCCGCTATTGGATTACGGACTCTACCCCTGCCCTCAGTGGTGAGACCCACTTTCCTATCGTTCTACTCACCTCCTTGTCCCGTTTCTCCTCCATCAGCCGGACTGACATCCAGTTGTATCCCACTCCTCCTCGTTTTCCCCTCTGGACGAACTCTTACCGGACTCACAGCCGAATTCCTCCTCCCCTTTCCCCTTTTCTTCAATAAAGAACTCTTTTTGTTTCATCCCTGTTGTCTGGGCCTCGTTCTGGGTCCGACTCGTGCCACAGTCATTACAACTATTTAATCGGTTCTTTGTCCCTGCCAATTACACGCAGAACTATAACCCAAATACTACATGATCATCATTGTCCGTTGGACCAGTCAGTTGTTTAAAAACTTGCCAACGCCCTCCATGAAACGAACCCTGTACTAAAAGCAACAGGAGATAAAGGCTCACTTTCTAGTTCTTGGAGACGAAAATAATTTTACAAAAGACATTTTAAAGTGGTTGAACCTGATGAATACATACTAGATAAAAAAAAATAAGAAGTCATTTCAGTATGTATCAATACTGAAGTCTTTGCAACAAATTCTAGATTGTCAGGTTATCTTGGATCAGACTGATCATTTAAATTCTGTTGATAAAGAACTGCTAATAAAGACTGTTCACACATATAGATCTTTCTTTGATGGGTCAGTTTTTAATGAAAACATTCTTTTTCAAAAGGGGAGAGCATTTCATTAATACTGTACATTGATGATTTTGAAATATGCAACCCTCTCGGTACATCTAAAAGGAAGCATAAGATTTGTGGTTTATACTGGTGTCTGGGTAATTTGCCACCAGGGTGTAACTCTACCCTATCTTCCATTTACCTGGCTGCTTTAATCAAAACCAATGATTTGAAGTGTCATGGTTATGAAAAGGTTTTGGAACCTCTACTTAATGTAATTTTGGTGCAAGAAGGAATCTTTGTGTCAAAGTTGGGTAGAACTGTGACAGGCTCAGTTCAGTGTGTGGCTGCAGACAACCTTGCTGCCCACAGTGTTAGTGGCTTTGTAGAAAACTTCACCGGGTCATACATACAGTATGTAGGTTTTGTCTTGCACTGAAAACAGAGATGCAGACTAAAGAGGTTAGAAGTGGTGCATTTACCCCGAGAACCAAAAATATACATGCAAATTAATTAAAAAGTCTTGAGGAAAGTGAATTGCCCAACTATCAGGGTGTGAAATCCAGTTCTGTTTTGTCATGTTTGTCTTATTTTGACATTTCCACTGGTCTTCCTCCAGACACTGTGCATGACCTTTTTGAAGGAGTTGTTCCTTTGGAATTAGCTTTGTGTCTGGGTGTATTGATTAAGAAAGAGTATTTCACATTGGTAACATTGAATGATGTGATGAAGGTGACTGAGGTATAAACGCGCGAAAAAACACGCGTAAGCCTCTGGGCGCTTCGGCGAGTCTGGACATTTTCTCCAGCATCGTTGCTGCTCGATTTGACAGAAGCCAAAAAGAGAAATCTCTCAGGAGTTGGGATTACTCTTTAGACACTGAGCTCCAAGAACAACGTGTGTTGTCTGTGTTTACAACGAACACAAACCTGTAAACCCACGAGTGGCGTGGGTGTGTCCACCTTCGGTGTGGAGATGGCCTCTGGAACTTCTACAACAGGATGCCAGGTCTGCATCTCACTTTCTGAAAAGGTCGCTGAATTAGAGAATAAAATATTGTTCCTCAGCAAGTCATGGAGTCCAAAAACAACTCGGATACAATAATATTCGGCCGGTCTCAGGAACCAGCGACCACTGCGCAGCTGGCTGACACAATTCACGACAGCCCAGCCGAGGATGCAAGTCAGCTACAAGGTTTTCAGCTTGGAGCGAGACCCAAAGTTCCCCCCAGTTCCACCCCAGTACGCGCGGGGAATTGGGCCATGGTCGGGAGTCTCCGCCACCGGACATCGGCTGGGAGAAGGCAACCTGCCACCTGTCAGCTCCCCCTGGAAAACCGCTTCGACGTCCTGGATCCCCTCGATTTTCCCGCTTTGGCCGCGGATCGCCGTCACTCCGCTCAACTGCCGGTGTCGTCCCCCCAGCCGCCTCCATCAACAACGGCCCTCACTCGCAAGTCCAGGGTCAGAACTACTCGGGCGGAGCTGAGCCCCAGAGCGTGCTAGAGACCGGGACAGTTTTTATTTTTATGGAATTGTTTTATTTTTGTTTTAAATCTGTATAGCACTTTGAGCGGCCCCAGGCATGAATAGTGCTTCATAAATAAAATGTGATTGATTGATTGATTGATGCAATAGCATCTTTCAACTTTAAGTGGTCTGATAAAACAAGCCAATTGTTGGCTTAAGATCACAATGAGGAAAAACTTCCTGAAATTGTGTTCTGTGCTCTGAGATCTTAAGGGGTGGTTTAGTCCGAATCCATGTTTTCCAGGTCTTCATAGTTTCTAATAGGTCCCCCTGAGCCTGTCCTGTAGGACAAACACGAGAACTCTCTGTTCCCTGGTTACTAAGAACAAACAGAATGTGTCATTTATGACCTGTGAAATGCGGACCTGCATTTGTGTGCGGTTTGATGTCACAACGTGTCTTCGCTGAGATGCCTTTCGGTCCGCCCAGCTGCTAGCTTTTTTTTTTTTCTTTTTTCATAATTCAACATGGCGAAATGCAGACGGGCGTGTGTCATTTGCAGAGATCAAACCTCACAAAACAGAACTGATACCTTATGTTTATAAAAACAAAGCATGTGACATAAGTGGCGTGTGGCGTAGCAGCTTTGTAACACTGTCTGTAAATCTGGAGGTTCGAACCCTGGATCTGTCGTTATTTATTTTTCTGCATGGAAGTTAATAAATTCTGTAGGCGCAGCTATTGGCTAACTTTGTAATATATTTTGGCTAATCTTGGCGAAATTAGAACTTATTCTGAGGTATTTTGGTTAAGACACACAGTACTGAGAGCAGTGTGTGTGTGTGTGTGTGTGAGGTGAGAGCGGCGAGCATGTGAGGCGACCGGCGGAGTTTCTCGTCGGTGGAAAACACAGCTGACTTTTTGGCTGAAGGACTAATGCGGGACATGGGAAGAGTCAGCCCGCGTGTCTCAGAGTTCGGTGTGGACAGCAGCCCGCACGCGGGGAGCGAACGGCTAACGGCTGTTAGCTAGAGGCTGCTGCTGAGCCTTCAGGAGAAAATGTAAATTCTATTGTGAGTATTACCCTTCTGAATCATTCATTGTCAAACGCTGAGGAAGCGGTTCTTCTAATTTGTCCTTCGACAGTAACTTTATCCACATAAAGCCGAGCTGCCATGTTTCAGTATGAAATACCTACAGCCAATCAGAAGCGAGGGCTGTGCATATCATTAATACTAATGAGAATCCGCCTGTTTCAAACTCTGCTGTAGAATAGCAAACTTCTAAAGCTTCTATTATAAGCAGCAAGGCTTCTTTCTTTATAAAAATTACACCGATAGCATTGAATTACACTAGAGAACAATGCACAACTATAAAACAACCCATAAAACCACTCCTTTAAGGTCAAGGTAGGCAATGGAGTCCTCGGTGTGAGTAGGACAGACAACAAGATCAACAACGTCCCTTAGGTCTGTTCAGATCTGCCATGCTGCTTCCTCATGTTGCACTCTGCGTCCAATCAACAAAGGTAAAAATCAGATCCAACTCCAATTCTCATCTGCATTACCCCAACACTTTTATTTATTCAAAACTGAGAGCAGTGGGACATGACTGAGACATCAATCAGTCGTTTCCTCGTAAACAAGACTCTTCTTGCTCATAGAAAGTATTACATTTATAAAAAGTAGAAAATTGTCTGAATAATCCCCCAAACGGCACAGCGTTCAAACAAGAAGAAGAATCTCAGAATCAACGACTTCAGTCAGAAACACGAAGAGAAGCTCTGTAACTAAATCACCAGTTTAAACGAGCTGCTGCCTTCTTGTTTTAGAAGAATTATTCTTTATTCATCAGTCTGTTCCTAATAAACTAATAATATCAATATTAACAGTGTTAATAATCCAGTCCACCTCACCAGCCCGGAGCTCAGAAAGGCTCTGGCCTCAGGTCTAAGCTGAATAATGAGTTACCCTGCTCTGAGAGGAATAAGGGATTGAACGTTCAGCCTCTTCCCACTCACTGTGCTCCTGATGTGATGGATGCAGCAGAACCTGGTTGACCTAACAGAACTACAGAGGCTCATTCTCTGATGTCTCTGGTCAGAAGAGATTTCTGTTGTAGAGCAGCTCCCTGAGCGCTCAGTGCTCCGCTGTGACTGCTAGGCTAACAGCCTGTTCCTCCTATAGAAGGAGAAAGACCACGTCGTAATGCTGCTGAACGCTCTGACCTCATGTAATGGGCTCACATCCACAGCTCCTTTCCTTGGACTGCTGACAGGTTTTTTTAATTTGCTGCTCTACAACATTTATCTTCCTGCTCCTTTCCCTCCTCCGTTAGTTAGGAATGAAACAAGACGAAGGGAGGGAGAGGCAGGACGAAGAAAAGTGAATAAAGCGGGTTTTGCTGACCATGCAGATTCTCCTCTGTGGCACAACAGAGGACATCCATCACCCTGATGCTGTAGCAGACCAACGGGCATGCTCCCACTCCACTACGACCCCATGAGCCGACCCCGCTCCACCCCAACCTACCAGAATAGTGAGGAGACTTGACACAGAAATGAAAAGAGTCTAATGACTCGTGCTGCCCCCTGTCATCGTTACCGAGGGCCCTGCAAGTGGCTCCACTGAGCTTTTAGCTCTGAGGCTGTAAACTGAACAGCAGCCACCTCCTCTACTGACAGAAGGAACAGCAGTCTCTGATGTCTGGGTCTGGGCTAACCCTCCAGAACCAGCACCTTGATCGGCCACACCTGTGAGGTGGGATGGATTATCTGGGTCAATCTAACACATTTAGACTGATTAGTCAACAATATCTGAGAGTACCGGTTCTTTAGTGTCTGTAGAAAATGTTCCAGATCTTTGAGTTCAGCTCATGACAAATGGGATCAAAACAAAAGTGTTGTCTTTATCTTTTAGTTCATTAGAGCCTCTGTTAGAGAAGAGTAGAATAAAAGTCAGGCTGGGTATCAGAGCTCCACATGTCCACACATCTAAACAGGTTCTGCTTGAGATCAAGTCGGTTTTACCAACATTTGGAAGTTGTGTTTAAACCACCAGCAGGTGTTCTGTTTCCAGCATAACGGACTCACCTGTCTTCTAACTCGTCTACACGAGAACCAACATGGATCTGACAGCGAAGAGGAGAGGGAGCAGGTGAAGCAGCTGCTTCTTCATTTATGTCCAAAAACTGGAGGAATATATTATTAGATAGTTTACCAGATTAATAAATATTCAATACCTGCAGCCAGATGACCACTTCCTGTTTCTAGAGACTCCTCCCAGTTTAAATGATGTCACTGGTGGGTGTTTCCTGTAGATAATCACCTGATAGAAGTATTTCCTTGTGTGGACTGAAGTTGTGAACATGACACAGTTTCCACTATACTAACGCCTGCTGATAAAACGTGGACAGCTTCACGGGTAGATCCAGAACATTACAGTTGCAACCCATTAAACATTTTAATCCACCCATCATTTTGAATATATTCTGTGGGATGAAGTTCCACATTGATTCTGGTTCTAAACAATTCCTGAGCCTTTTGACTTTAAAGGTGGAGATCAGACTATAAAAATCCAAAACTGTGGAACAATGGGAACATCACTATAAAGAAGAAAAGCATATACAAAGAGAGCTGGATTGAAAGGGGTATTGGTTTTGTTGCAGATTTATTTCAAGACGATGGTAATCTATATAGTTATGAAAACTTTCTGAAAGCCAAATCTTTTCCTGTCAAATACAAAGAATTTGTTTCTGTTATAAAACCTATCCCAAGGTATGGAGTTAATGAAATCTCACTTAACTTACCAAATAATTAATGTTCAAATGCCATCCTTAACTAACAAATATCTCAGGAAAGTACTTCAGCATCATAACACAGTTTCGCCTAGAGGAAAATATTATTGGAATTCGCAGTTAAAACAATTTAGGCTGGCGGAAAGCCTGGATGTGCCCTTACCAATTCTGCATTTCAAACAAAATAAGGGAACTGCATTTTAAAATTCTACATAACATTTATCCTTGTAACAAAATCATTTCCAAACCTCAGTGACAAATGCAGCTTTTGTAAGTGGACCCAGAAGGTATCTTACATCTGTTTTGTATTTGCCCCCACTCAGCTGGGTTTTGGACAGACTTGGAGAAATTGGTCAATACAAAACTTGGTTATAATATTTATTTGGAAAATAAAGACATTATTGCAAGTTTTGAAGGTAATAACAAAGCTGTAATTTAATAATCCTGATTGGCACGTTTCACATACACAAAGCAAGGTTTTCAAAGTCCCTCCCAAACCTCCATGTTTTCTCGTTGGATTTTGATTTATATGTTGAAACATTGAAAGGAATGACAAACAAGAAAAGTGAATATACACTGAAGTATCTGAAAGATTTATCATTAGTTAATTTATGCTAAAGTCGTATCGTGTGTCCCAAGCGGTGTTATGGTTTAGTTTACGGATGGACCATGGAGCGCACACAGACAGAGGAACTGGAAGGCAAGTGTAAAAGGTGAATATTTATTATGTAATGCTGGTGCAGGAGGTGTGGACCTTAGGAGGCCCTAGCGTCCCGGGCGGAACCGTACGCCACCTCACTGCAGGGAGGAGAGGAGAGTGAGCACAGGCAGGGAACACGGAATGAATGGATGATGAGGAAATGGAAAAAGTCTTACTGTGAGCGGAGTGAAGGAGCTGGCGACCAGAAGGGAGACAGGCAGGCAGGAGGGGATGATGATGATGATGGAGACCGGTCGTAGTGTAGCCAGGGGAAGCAGAGGGAACGGAGGCTGGTGGCAAACGGCAGGGGAATCCAGAAGAGACGGAGACTGAGGAAGGAGCTGGAGATCCAGACGAAGGGATGACAGGCCAGAACGAAGCAGGAGAACAGGAACTGAGAGGGGAGGCTGTAGGAGGGATAAACAGGATTAAACTACAACACTGAGGAGATCTAGGTTAAAAGGGCCATAGTTACCACGGGGAAGTGGACACAACGAACTGGCGTTCATCTTCTGGACGGCTAGTGGTTTTATGCTGTGGAGTAGATTGCTTGAGTGGCTGCAGCTGGAGGTGATTAGTGGATGAGGGAGGAGATCCTGCTGATAGGGAGGAGGAGGCGTGGCTGCCGGAGCTCAGGATATGACAAGCGGTGCCTTTTTTATCCTGAGTTTAATGAGTTATTTATTTTTTGGTGTTGGTGTTGTTATTGTTTTTCCTTTCTCTTTTATTTATTTCTGTATAACTGTTATATTGTTTATATAATTTTGAAAAGGGTTAATAAAAAAAAATCACCTGATAGAAGTCACTTCACAACGACTCAAATATCCCTGTAAGCTTCTAAAACTATCAGCATGTTTCCTAAAAACAGAATCAGGTGCTTGATGTCAGCAGGATCTGCTTCAACGTGCACTTCAGAGAGTTAGTGCCTGATAGGTCATCCACCAGGAGCGTTACACCTGCAGCAACACTGAAGACGTGGAGAACCTGAAACAACACACAACAACACACTATGTGTATTTATTGAGAATGTGTTCATCCAAATGTTGCAATGAGGGACATTCTGGTTATGTAAGAAAAATGTAGAGTGTGCAATGAAGAGGAAGTGCATGTGAACACGTAGAGACACATGGTGAGTGTAGTGAAGTATACAAGTGGTACAAAGCTTCCATCTGTGGGTACAAAGATGACAGAGGAAGGAATGAACCAACACCCCAACCTATCCCACCCAACGCCCATCAGCTATATGGTCCCTCTGGAGTTTGACTCTTACAGACCGATCATTCACTGATTGCTAATAGCTTGATAAAATGTCCCCATCCTATAAAAAAAAGAAGATCTCACCAAATAGTGTTTCCAGTCTAATCACACTTCACTAAAGGGACTGGAGGTCCTTAATTAGACGCTGGGTGAAACAAAGAGACGGCAGCAGAGAAAGCTCCTGAATTAGCTGTTTTATGTCGTGCTGTGCTGTAGGATGAAAGTGCTCGTGGCTCTCAGTGTGAAGGAGACGTGGTGTTATCTGCTGCCTTTAATTAGCAAACAAGCACCCTAGATGTGTTCTGATCAAAAAGCTGACAATGAGTATATTAAAGGATCTGGCCCCGAAAGCTTCACATCACAGAATGAACTGAGCAGTAGCTGCATCTCCTAACACTCCCATCACTTGTAGACTTATCGAGAGGGAAGATCCCCGTGGGCGTCTCAGATCAGGGCAGACACTCTGAATCCAGACTATTTTTAATGCATGAATAATCTGTATTTGGAGCATCCAGCGGCCGGAGGTGGATTTAATAAAAACACCTGAGATTGTAGAGGCTCAGGTGGAGCTTAGCGTTAGCCCTCAGGTGGTTTCTGTAGACAACAGTAGGAATGGTTGTTTAGATGGTAAAATCATGAAAGGGAACATGTATTTATCTGCATACTGTATGTAATAAACAACATATGACAAAAGGCAAACTTCCATAGCAGTTCTTGTTTGTGAGACGGGGAAAAGGGGGAGAGGTCCTACCTCAAGTGGAGGAGGTTAAGTATCTTCTTCACAAGTGAGTGAAGAATGGAGACTGACAGGATGATGTGGGCAGCGTCTACAGGGAGAGGGAGCTGAGCCAGAAAGAGAAGCACTAGATTTACTGGTCACAAACTAAACAAATGGCCCTGTGGTAAATGGTAAAGGTTAGCTAACAGGTAACGACGACACCCAGCTCTACCTGTCATCCCCACCTGATGACCTCACAGTCTCAGAGCAGATCTCGGACTGTCTCTGATATATCGAGATGGATGAAAGTCCATCATCTCCAACTCAATCTCTCCACTGGCTACCTTTAGCTGCTGCATCAAATCCAAGTCTCTACCACTAGCATACAGGGTCCTGAAGGAACGGCTCCACCTACTGGAATCCTCTGGCTAAGGCTGACGTCACGGCTCGGTCACTGCGGTCATCAGAGGGTCATCAGCTAGCAGAGCTACACCACGCTGGGACAGTCCAGACTCTTCTCATGTGTCGTTCCACGATGGAGGAATCGCTGAATGTTTGGAGCTCTGAAAGTGATCAAAGCTGGTGCTACATGCTGGCGTTTTATCACTTCCGTGTACAACAACGGTCAGTTCTCTGACGAGAGACCCGAGGCGCAGAATCGGGTTCAGCCGTGGTAAGATTTACTTGCGGTCCGACCCAGCTGGTCGAGCCGCGGACCGCGGGTCTCCGCCTCCTCGGGTCTGGGTCCGTGAATCCTTCGTGGTCCGTCCCAGCAGGTCGAGCCGCGGTGATTCACTCGCGGTCCGCGGCTCGACCTGCTGGGTCGGACGGACCCAGACCCGAGGAGGCGGAGACTCGCAATCCGCGGCGATGAATGAATCCCTCGCGGTCAGCGGCTAGACCGGGCAGGGTCCAGCCGCTGACCGCGAGGGGTTTATTCACTGATCCAGACCTTAGGAGCCGGGTCCAGCGTTACAGGACGGACTGTTTTTACTTCTCACTTTAGTAATAATAAAATAATGCACTCCAGGGTTTGTTTTGCGTGTCACAAGCAGTGATCAGTGGTCTGTGTTTTAACGCCACAGCTCCGCCCTAACCGTACTGCTCTATGGACCCCCAGCTCAAGAGGACCATTCATGGACCGGTACGGATCGGTTGCATGGACCGGTTTTACAATGGAAACAGACAAAATAGTGATCCGACCCGAACCAAACCGTACCGACCCCTGCCATGGAAACATGGCTTTACATAACCTAAGCACTGAGGACTGGACTAACTATTTAAGAACACTACAAATGACAAGGAAAGGTCACAAGACAAGTGGTCGTTTGTATTAAAAATGAAGGAGTAGAAAAAGGACGAGACCAGGACACATTATGTAGGACAAAAGAAACATTTAGTTTTAGAGATGATCTGATTAGGTGTGACACAGAAATTAACCTAGTTTTGAATAAGCACAGGAGAACTACTGTAAAATTAAATTATCTGGTGCATTCCTGCGATAAAGGATTTGTCACACACATACGGTATGCATACTGGTGATGGAGGTGCAGTCTAACATGTCGTGGGGCCTGGCTTGGTCTCTGAGGTGCTTGGTGGCCCCTCTCTGGGTACTGGGGTGTCCTTAGTGGGATTCCTTTGGCCAGGGGTCAGTGTAACCATTTTCTGATGCTGGCACCACTCTGTCCCCGGGCTCATGGCATTCTCCTGGGCTTGATGTTAGTGTCGACTCACTCTGGGCTGCCTGGTCTCTTGGCCCCCTCACTCTGAGGCATAGGGAGCTGGAGTGGTGACCCCTTCCTGTCTCTACACCTTAATTTAAAAACTCTCCATAACAAAACTGCTCACTAGCGAGTTTCTTGCTTCAACACACTTGATCTGAGTAAGTCAGTGATAAAAAGGCTTCTAAAGGCACACTGAGGAGGTAAGTCCATGTTTAAATTAGGTGTGTTGAAGAAGGGAAGCTTCTACAGCATGCTGAATACTGGACACACCTGCACACACAGTGACACTACCACTACCACAGGCTGATCTGGAGACAACACTAGCTGATGCATAGCATCTCTTTGATGTCTCAACGTAATGTCATCATTTCTGCTCAGCATGACTTGATTTTCATCAGAGAACGAGGCCTGTTGATCCTTCATCCAATGTAAAGGCTCCCTGGTCCATGTAGACCAGCGGTTCACTAACTTTTTTGCTGCACACCCCCTTCTATGTCCCAGCCGTCTTCACGCACCCGCAATCCCCGGATGGAGACCTTTCACATTTGAACCGATTTCTAGTACCTACAAATAGTTAATGTTACCAGTTTCTGATACTTTGAGTGTTTAATAATTAAATAAATCACTTTTTATATGTAACCGGGGGTTACTGTGAGAGTCGCGCGTCCTACTGTCATTGAACGCCCCTCGTACCGCTCTGGCTTTTCCGTGTGATGCGCATATCTTGTAAAGATGCTTGCTGGTCAAATGCTTGGAAGTGAGCAGGAGGTTACTACACTGGATTAAGCTGATGGTTCGCTTTACTAAAGGCCAGTTCACACGACAGGATTTTTAACCCAATTTTTGCCCCGATTCTCCTCCTCCGACAATCTTAAAGACGTGACTGACCGTTAAAGATAATCTTAACAGATCATCCTCTCGTGTGTGGTGGGTTAGGAGCGCTCTGGTTCGCTCGGAACGCCGTCAGAACCGCTCCGATCGCAAATCTGTGAAATCGAACATGTTGGATTGTCTAAACCCGACATCGCAGCGTGTGTGGTGTCCCCCTGAGAATCTGCCTGCGGAGATCGATATGTAGCCAATCAGAGAGCGAGTTGACAGACTCTGCTGCGTGGACCGAAAGGAATCTCTCATCAAAACAGCTGCTCGGATTATTTAAAACAGTCACAAGTTCATTTTCCTCACCTCGCCTTCTTCCAGGTCGCGGGGGCAGCCGGGCATCCCTGGCCAAGTCCGCCAGCTCCTCAGCTGGGACACCCAGGTGTTCCCCAGTCAACCTGGAGATGTATTTCCTCCAGATTGTCCTGGGTCGACCCGGGGGTTTCCTGCCGGCAGGACATGCCCAAAACACCTCCCGTTCATTGTTTTTAATAAAAATAAAAGCTTCATGTTTGTTTATTCTAAAGACACGTTTGATCTCGTGAAGTTCTGCGAGATTTCACATCTGATCTGGGAATGTTTGTGTGTAAAATCGGTTTGTGTGTGATCCCACCACACACTGTAGGATCAGGACGGTCAGTGTCCGCCATTTTTAAAGGAACATTTCTGGCCACGTGTTGTGGTCTCTTAGGATTTCAAATCGGCCGACAATTTGAAAATCCTGCCGTGTGAACCAGCCTTTACTGTTTAGTGCTTTTAAATGATGCAAAAATTTAAACCCAGCTCCCATTAGCCATTAGCTCATCGGCGGCAGAAAGTAGCGCTGCATCTTTAGTAAAAACAAAAGAAACAAAGAAAACGACTCAGCATGGAGTTGATTAAATAAGGACACACACAGAATCAATCAGTAGAGTTGTGAATAAATAATATCCATTTGATGAGGTAAACAGTCCAGCAGCTCTACGCAACATTGCCCCGGAACTAATAGTAAAAGTTATCATCGCCTTCAAAATAAAGGTCTGCTAAAGAGTTCACATTGACAGAAAAAAGACTCAGAGTTCTTCCAAATATTGTCCCACAGCTCCACACAATAATGGTATACATGTTTATTTACACATTTTTCCTGAGTGGGGAAAAAACACTGTAAATGTGTAATTATTTAAAATTTCCACCATTACAGTTTTCATCTTGAGCACCCCCTAGTGGCAGCTCGAACACCACAGTTTTATGAATCCCTGCTGTAGACGATGACACCTGTACCTAGTGGTGCGTTCAGGTATCCTGCCACACTTATAGAAACAGTTTCCAATGGTCTGACATGATACTTGGGTTCTTCTCACCTCCCTTGAATGTTACTGGAGTTGTAGCATAAGCTGTTAGCTGTGGTCTTGGTCTCATGATGTCAGAATGTGAACATCATAATGAGGACTGTTGAAATTCTCCTGACAGTAAAGGGTTAGATTTAGTTTACAGGTGACCTGACTAAAGCATCAACTCTTTTTTATCACATCAAAAAACTTCAAACTGATTTTTTCACCTGTCAACAAGTGATGGTAGCATCCAGTTTATCTGTAATGGATTAAATCTGCCTTAAATGTCTTTATTTCTCTTCTGTTTATTTCACATGATAGGGCTGTTTCATCATGTTTTTGTTAAATAAAACTACTTTGGGGGATTTAAACATTAATATGAGTCTGAAAACTAAAGACAACCCTCTGATAAAGTCACTGACAGATCAATGTGTTTTAGTGTTGATATTGTTTGATTTGTTGAAGATGTCAGTTATGCTGAGAGTAACGTGTTTGAGCAGTGCGTACTGCCACATTCACTTTATTAACGGGAGTGCACAGATGAGGCTGTCGGTCCAAATAGCACGTCGGTTCACCAGGAAACGCCTGAAACCCAGAGAGCCAGTCCCTACTGTTGATGAGGAGCGTGGTCGGAGTTCTGTTTGAACTCAAGAAGCTGCCGCTGGTTCCGAACCTCGGTCCAGTTCAGGAGGAGGGAGCGTATGTCGAGGTTGGCACCGGCTTAGCTCTGAAGCGACACCTGTGCGGCTTCTGCACGTGCCTCCCGGTCCAGGTGAAGGTCCAGGTAAAACCGACGCGTTCTGACCCAGTCCCCTGGTGTCCAGGTGCAGGATCCACGTGAAGGAGGCGCATCTCCCGAGTCCTAGATTTGCTGCCGGTCCGGACTCCAGAAAGAGTTGCAGAAAGAACTGGATCTGGATCAGGATCGGAGTCCGCCACTTGGTGATAGCTGGTAAGTAAGTACGTAAGTAAAGTTTATTTCTATAGCGCCTTTCACAGATATTCATCACAAAGCGCTTCACAACACAAACAAAAGAACAAAACTGAGAAAACATTGAAAATATAAAACAAAACAGAGATTTGGGCATACAGGGGATCTACATGGTAAATGATGAGACTTGGGCAGAAATATTGGGGCAAACTTCAATACAATATTTGGGCTTGGGCAGAACAATTTTAGGGAAAACTTCAATAATAAATTTGGGCAAAACAATAAAAGGGAAAAAATGGGAGCAGGTAAGAAAAGAGCTAACGACAAGGAAGGATGAGGAAGAAACCTCTGCATACAGGAAACGATACACTGACAGTCCACAGTTAAAAAACACATCTGGGAAGGTGGGCGGGACCAGGAACTCTGCCAGCAGGCACAGACTTCAGTGCTGACGCAGCTGCACACCTGCCTCCCCCCCCCAGCAGGGGTGAAGGAGAAGATAAGAGGAGAACGTAGAAAGGAGGGAGGGTTCAGAGCAGCTGCTTCATTCATTCTGTAGTGGGGGATTGTTCAAGGGCACAGATAAGATTACAAGTTGTTTGTCAGGCAGCAGCCATGTTTCCTCTACTCTTATTGTTCATTATTGTTGGTTCTGCTGGCTTCACCCCTCCAAACAGTTGAATCATGGCCATCCCCACTGATCTGACAGTCAGACACCTCAGTTGTAATTTGCTCCGCTCCAGAGTTCGTCTGCAGTCAGTCCTCCAGAACAACTCCTTCACCGTGAGCGTTTCAGTGTTCAAAGCACAAATCAGCCCCTCCTGAAGTGCAGGACACCTGCCAATCGCTCCTGCAGCTCTGTTATTTTCAGATGAATCAAGCCCCCGCAGATGTCCATGAGCGTAGACCCGAACCTCATTAATCCAAAAGAGCAGTCCTCCAGAGACGCAGCGTGCATCCCTGTCGGCCGAGTTGGAGAACCCCTCTCCGTTTTGAAAATGGAAGAAAATATATCCAAAGTTTTGAGAAAACCAGCAAAACAGATCCATATTGAAGAAAAAATATTTGTCCAGAAGGAATGAGGGAGTTGCTCCATTACTGCTTGGTACAGACCCAGGAACCCAATTTAGATTAACGGCATTTTTTTTTTGTCACTTGATAAAGAGTCTGGCGATAACACAGCCATTAACAGCCCACCACTAATTTATATATGTGTGTGTGTGTGTATATACTGTATATGGGGGGCCTACCAGTCAGCAGGGCTACCTACATGGAGATGAAGTGTTTGTTTAATGTTATTAGTTAACATAAACATTAGTTAGCTTATTAACAGACGAATAACCAGATGAATAGCTCAGTAACCATAACGTTACTTCTGAATTAGTCCCAACATACTGTAGTGTTTTCTTTCTGCCGTTGCCGTTTTTCTCTTGACTGACTTTTAGAAGTCAGTCGACGCTGCCGAGGGAAATGAGGCAGATTGATAACTCTCAATAAGCACAAATAGAATGCAGACGGCTTCTGAAACCATATTAAGGCTATGACGGGCCTGAGTGATGCCAACAAACAAGAACTTGATCTGGCTGTCAGGGCGACCTTCAGGCCTTTTTCTGCTCCTGTTCTAAGAGGGATAGACAGACACACATGTAGAATGACAGGGGGCGGGTTGAAGGACTGGATGGAGGGAGTGAACAGAATGAAGCAGGCCATGAGAGAAAGGGAGAGAAGGGAAGCTACTGATGCATATGGAAAACAAGAATGGAGACAGGGTGCAAAGAGAGACAAGAGCAGCTAAAGAGGTCTAACGTGTCACATTAACATGTTGAAAGGGAGCTCGAGGGGGGAAATAAAACCGCCCTGCTGTTTCCACTCAGGACTGACTTCATTAGCTTCTGTTTGCCTTTTTTACCCTTCGTGGTGAGCTGGCCTGGAATTGACATATTTTTTTAAATTATCCCCAATCATGTTTCTTTTTCCTTTGAGACAAAGCCAGCAGAAGAAATCAGATAGGACTGGAGGGAGGTGAGTCTGATTTAGGTCAAGGATGACTGAACCTCTTGAGCAGTGAGTTGGGACCTACATTAAAGTCAGAGCTTTATCCACACCTCCCTGTTCCTCAGTCACCAGCTGCTGAGGAGGCCGTTTATGTGACCAGGGGTTACGTGGCTCCTCGTAATGTAACGTACAAAATGAATCTAACTTTAAACCACCTCTGGCCTTATGGACACAGATGTAGTATCAGGATTAGTACCTTCATCAGAAAGCTGTCATATCTAGTCTTCTACTTGTCTGCTGCCCCCTGGTGGAGAATATACTGGTGGAGAGGGCCTTTTTACCTTTATATTGTTTTACAATTACATAATAAAATAAAAATTATTATAATCATCATTAAATATCATACGTTTTTATATTTTTAATATTTCTTTTTTGCCGTGGGAGACTGCAGTCTACACGCTGCAGCAGGATGAGTTGCTTTGACAAATTGCTGGTATTCTTGTTTTTCGTGGAACAAATCTTAATGCAGACGCTGTATTTTGCTCTGTTCCCGTTTACCTTTCCAAACTTTAGATTTTTTGGACATTTTTAAGCCTGTTGTTGAGATGAGAGAGGAAAGGAGAGGGACTGTGTCACACAGCCTGTGTGTGTGAGCAAAAAAGCTTTTCTTCTCTGCACAGACGCGGAGCAGAGCGGGGTTGGAAGAGCGCCTCATTTATAGGGACATTTTATAGTCAAAGTACTGAAATTTAGCACCAAAAAAAAATATTTTTTTTGTACCAGAACATATACCGAAGGCTTTTGGTCAGTACCAATGAAGTACCTAGTTTTGGTACCCGGCCCTACTTATAATCAGCGTCTAGTATTTTGGGGTCATTACACAACCGCAACAGCAGAGGGCGCCAGCAGTTTGTAAAAAGCAAAGCCAGTGCCGACCGGAGCAGACTGGATTAAAAGTGCCGTGGGGCGAGTTACCAGACAGAGGCTGAGTTACAACGGTGGTCAATGCTAGCCTATAAACGAGACCGTCAGTTCTGCAGACTCTGGTCTAGCCACGCTCATTGAAACCTCTGCAGCCCACTGATTGGTCCGGTCAGTCTCGTACCGGGCCAATCACAACGCTCTAATGGTTCGGTGGGCGGGATTAGCCGATGATGTCAGAGCTTCGACTCTGAATTTAAACAACATGGCGGCAGCGCGAGAGCCACGTTTGTTTGAAACGTCTTTGTCATCAACTTTGGACGATTCAGATCTGGTCTTTTCTTTGAGATGTGAACAGATAGACACTTAAGTCTTTTATTTTGAAAGAGGATTTATTGGCCGCTTGGCCGACAGGATATGGTAAAAGTTCAATCTATCAGCTGGTTCTGGTTGTTGCTAAACGGCTCTGATTGGTCCTAGTCCTATAGCATGTGACGACGGTTTGATTTTCAGCCGTTGATCCCGCCCCTATGAATGAGTTGTTCCAGTGAATCGTGGCCAGACTACACAGTATATCCACATATACTGTATATTCTGGCTTTCCAGGCTGTAGGCCAATGCAGCAGAGCCATCAAACAGCTGTCAGGCAGCCAGGAAACATGGAGTGAATTGTCTGAAGATGGAGCATCATGGTGACGAGGTTCTGTGGGAGGAGACGGGACGACTGTGTGAGCTCAGCTGATCAGAGGACTGTGAGTTAAAGCCTCATGCAGACTTTTGATCTGACATGACATTACTATGGTATTTTTTGCTCTGTTTTTGTTCAGGATCTCTAGTGTCTTTCCTGACAGATCCCCACACACACTACAATATTCATTACAGATCTTTGTGATTGAATAAATAGGCAGATACGTATTAAAGGTCTGTAATTAAGATATTATTTAAACTACTTCCTCAAATTTTCAACAAAAAATGTTTCTTTCAAAAGTGAATTTAGTTTTTTCTTCTGAAGATTAGTCTTGGAAAGGGGTATGGTCTTATAATCAGGGTCGTCCTATATTCGAGCCATTACGGTGCTAAACCTGTGTACCTGCGTACAGCTAGCTTATGCTGTCAGGCAGTTTGAAGTCTGCCCCAAGGCCTTCAGAATCAACAGAGCAGGCTGCTGTTCATTGTTAAGTGAACAGAGATGGTCAGTTGTGATAACCAATCAGCTCTCAAGTCTGAGACTTCCAGGCCAGCTAGGTGTTACTGTCATGCTGACCTGACCGCGTCCTGTGATTGGATACGCTATCGTCTTAGCTGAATGGTGGTGTAATTACTAGGGATGAGCGAGTACAGCATTATCTGTATCTGTTCAACCATCTAAATTATCTGTATCCGTATCTGTACTCGGAGTGGGCGGTGCCTAAACCGGAAGCGGGCGGGGATTGCCCCGGAAGTGGGTGTGGTTTGCCCTGAAGTGGGCGTGGCTTACATGGGTACATTATTTTAAGTCTGAAATTGATATGGATTGATCAGAATTAGCTATATGTATTGTTTATTTGAAAACTATTTACAGAGCAGCCTCAGAATTGAGATTCAATGTTTTTGATCACAATATTAAAGGCTGGGTTTTTCAACCTTTTTGGAGCCAAGGTACACTTTATCATTGGAAAAAATCACCACAGGGCGATTTGCACAAACCCACCCAACACTCACCAGACCATTTGAAATCTGAGCTCATTGATGTTTGATCAAATTAGCAGGTTGAATTTGGTCCAATCAAACATTTTTAACACTAAAGCAAATGTATCTGTCAGGACTGCAGCTGTTTACTAAGGCTCACCCTGTTTTAATAGTTTTACTGTAAACTCTCATCTGTCCACCTGACAATAAAGGATTAGATTTAGTTTACAGGTGACCTGATTAAAGCATCAACTGTATTTTTACATCAACTTCAAACTGATTTTTTCACCTGTCAAAAAGTGATTGTAGCATCCAGTTTATCTGTAATGGATTAAATCTGCCTCAAAATGACTTTATTTCTCTACTGTTTATTTTACAGCATGCAGGACTCTGTCATCATGTTTTAGTAAAACTACTTTTGGGGTATTTAGTATTTAATATGAGCCTCTGAAAACAACTGTAACCCTCTGATAAAGTCACTGACAGATACATGTGTTTTAGTGTTGATGTTTGATTTGTTGCATTTTAAGCTGTCAGTTTATGCTGGGAAACACAGCTGTGACGCGCGCTCCCGTTCACTTTATTATAATGAGAGGCGCGAACCCCGCAGAGTTCACAGGACGGACGCGTGATCAGATAACGGGACCTTCGTCCCTCAGCCAAAGAGAGGAGGAGTGACTGGAGAAAAAAATCGAGTTAAGCTGACGGGTTTTTACACTGACCTTTTTTTTTTTTCCAAATGCTCATCACGCAGGATGAAAGATCCTGTGTGATGCCCGCTGGGCCCGCTGATCTGGGGGCCCAGTGTCCCCAGATCAGCGGGCCCACGGACACTGGGCCCCCAGATCAGCGGGCCCACGGACACTGGGCCCGCTGATCTGGTTTTATGGACCGGTCAGATCAAAGTATGAGTTTTAAAAAGTCTGGACCAACGCTAGTCCACCAGGAAACGCTCGGGTTCACCAGAGCCAGTCTGGTTGACGCAGAGCCGCAGCGATCGCCTGTCCCCCCGCCTCCTCCTCCTCCTCCTCCTCCAAGCTGAACCAACTCCGAACCACACACTAGTTCGGTCCATGTCAGGAGGCCCTGCAGGTCCCGAGCTTGTCGCGGGCTGCAGTATCTTCTCATGGGCACCGCACTGCTCAGATACACGCGGCGCACACTACACCTGGCCCTGGTCCAGGTGCGCGTCTCCTTAGGCGCTCTGTGTGATTGCCGGGCAGAGAGCGCTAACAGAGGACAGTCAGACAGTTACCCAATCAGGATCTTCCTTCAGCCCGAGCACAGATAATAACGTGTTTCACTCGGATGATGCTCGTATTTGGAAAATATGCATTATCCGTACCGATACTCGTCTGAAACGGATATCTGGCTCATCCCTAGTAATTACCAGATGTGCTCCGGGTGCCAGATCGGCTCGGGGGTCTGCATCAGCTGATGACATCACACTGGATGATTGGCTGGACGTACAACTTTAGGAAGTTACGTTACCATGTTTGTAAAGGTTACGTTAGCATGTCGACGCTGAAGGTTTTGAGTGGTCTGAATTAAATTGCGGTGTTGGTTCTTCTTCATTGTAAGAAGGACTACATCTTCTTTTTGAATGAACCTTTAGATGTATTTACATAGTAACCAATGAAATTTACAGAAGAATTCTACAGTTATACAAATGGTCAGGGCTGCTAAAGATGTAAATACATTTTAATTATTCACAAATAAGAACGGTTGTGTACGGAAGCCCTGAACGGCAAGCGAGGAAAAACATTTTTTAAGGGTGGCCAATTTTCTAAGTCTGGGCAATTTTATTGTTCATCTTGACTTTCTGACTTCTATAAACCCTGAATAGCAAGTCAAAAAAGTTTTTTCTTTAAAATCTGACTCATTTTCTAAGTATGGTGAAAAATATTTTTTCGCTTGACTTTCTGACCTGTACAAACGGAAAAAAAACTTTTTTCTGAAACATTGTCACAACTGTTCTAATATACTTAAACTGTTGTAAAAATGAGAATTAAAAAATTTTTTTTTTTCTTTCCACTTAAGCAGCCCTGAGTGGCAACTGGAAAAAAATATTTTACTTAGGCTCATTTTCTATTTTTCTTGTAATGCTTTTATAACGCCACCAGAGGGCGATATTCTTTCTTTTTTTTTTCCTCTCCACTCTTGGAGCCCTGAAAGGCAAACAGAAAAAACTTTTTTTAGAGATGCTAATGCTAATGCTAATTTTGCTAATGCTAATGCTAATTTTTTTTTTTTTTTCGTAGTCTTGGAGCCCTGAATGGCAAGACAAAAAAAATATTTTGGGAGATGCTAATGCTAAAGCTATTTTTTTTCTTTCACATTTTGGACCTCTGAAAGGCAAGAAAATAATATTTTGCAAGATGCTAGTGCTAATGCCTTATTTTTTTATTTTTTGTGTACATTTGCAGCCCTGAAAGGCAAGACAAAAAAACATTGTTTTGTAGATGCTAATGCTAAAGCTAAATTGGTTTATCTGTGTAATACTTATTCCTGCCACCAGAGGGCAAAATGAACCTCTGGTTTTCCCTGATACAAAGCATGGACAGACACGGTGCTGTGAACTCAGCCATCCTCTTCCAGGTGAGTTTATATATGCATCTATTTTATGAATAATGTACATTTGCACATCAGGGCACATGCTCATTTCATCTTCAAACTAGTTTAAATGTTTCACAGTGAGGTGACGGCCGGCGCTCTTGTGCTGTTAGCTTGAGCTAATTTGCAGCTGCTAATAGCTCATGCTGAGAGAGAGGCAGGTAGCCTCTTTCTTAGTCAATCCACCGGTAATTTAAGTCATTTCATGACAGCCACTATTTCTAAATGTACTGTTTATAGTGTTTTTATGCATTTACTGTTCAGAATTTTAAACACAACTATACTGATTGTCCAAATCTTGCATTCAGCTTATTCTAAAACCGGAACTGTTTGCTTATTGTGATTCTCTGTGGATGGGTAAACTTTATCAGCGGGTCTGACGTAGTTAATTATCCGCGTTAAGCGCCACGATCACGTGATCCACGTTTCTGACTCTGTGTTAGAGAACTGAATCTTTCGTGGATGCATGATGCATTCAAGTACAGTTCGTAAATTCGTCTATCCACTCTGAAAAGCACATAAACATGTATTAAACACATTGAGATCAATGCATTTCACTCCAGTCTTGATCCTAACACACACACACAC
>SSNR01000242.1:47599-60219 GCA_006937965.1 Callopanchax toddi | reverse complement strand
CCCAGACTTAGAAAATTGGCCACCCTTAAAAAAATTTTTTCCTCGCTTGCCGTTCAGGGCTTCCGTAATTGTGCTTATTTGCAAAGTCTAAGGATGAATTTATGTCTCCTAAAAAGTGTTCATAAGTTGTTTTTAGACAGACAGTGCTCTCAGCAACACCAGTGGCGGCTGGTGACATTTTTGGGGGGTGGGGCGCATTTTTGCAAGTCAGTTTTCAGATGCCCAAAACCCACATCTCACCACTAGATCAGGGAATGAAGCAAAATATTTTCATCTGACTGAACATGTTGCTGGTAAAAATCCCTACCACCAGTTCACTAATGTGGTGTTAGGTCACACACAGTTACACAAAAACACAACCTAATATTCACATTGAAGTTTGCACAGCTTTCTACTGAAAGCACAAACTCTGCTGATAAAACTCTGGCTGTCAGCAGCAGCAGCAGCAGACTTCAGATCCTGAACACTAAATGTTTTTATCTTCAATCCTGAAGGTCCACAGCCACACAGTGTAGCAGCAAGAGGTGATTAAAAGAAGGTCAACCGAGATCAGATTACATCAAATATCTAGCGTCATCATGACTGATCTGGACTGGTCTGAACCCACTTGGTACTGGATTTGATCTGATTAAAACCAAACCCGTCCGGTAACAGAACTGCTTCGGTTCGGAACGGTTCTGGTCCAAAATGACCCGGTAAACCGGACCCTGGTAGTGGACAAGTCCGTTCCGAAACCGTCCGGTACCGGAACCGATTCGATTCTGCCCGGTTCTGGTCCAAAATGACCCGGTACTGGATGAGTCCGTTCCGAACCGGGTCGGACCTGGACCTGTGGCTTGCACCACAGAAAGTTCAGCGCTCAAATACACCGCTGAGTGATTTGAAATTAGTGCCGCCTCCCGGTCTCGGCCGGTCCTGAACCTCAGGACCGACCCGGGTCCAGGACCGACCAGGGTCCAGGACCGACCCGGGTCCAGGTCTGACCCGGTTCCAGGACCGACCGAGACTGAGCTTTCTGTGGTGAGCGGGTGTTGGCTTGGAGGCCAGAGGGACCGCTACTTCAACCGGACTTCATACCAGACCAGGACCTGGTCGAAGTCTAACAAAATAAAATTAAAAATAACTCACCAACTGTTGAGTTGATTAAATCAGGAGGACACATGGAATCAATCCTCAGGGTTACCACAAAGCTGTCCAGCAGGATTCTTTGAAAAATTATCCATTAAGACACAATTCAGACACATTCATGTCTGAAACTGATCTAATCAGGTGATTCTAGTCAGAATTTAAATGGTGAAGAGGTGATAATCAATGTAAAATGAAATCATAATGGAATAAAAAAGATTCACAGTTACTGACATTCTAGCGTTTGTAATGTTTTATCAATTCAAAGTTCCAAGACAGAGAAAGCTGAGTGCTAACAGTGAAGACTTTGAGTAATGTGGAGGATAGAAGAAGGACTGAGACAGATGGAGCATTCATAGCCTTAGGATGGACACACACCTCACCTGCGTGTGTGTGTGTGTGTGTGTGTGTGTGTGTGTGCGTGTGTGTGTGTGTTAGGACTCACACATGCATGCTCAGACATCCAGCTTCATGCGTGACTGAGTTGATTAATCACACATCATCATTTTCACACACTGAAACAATTCTGTACAAAAGTATTAAGGTCTTATTTTTTGTTGCATCCCTCACTCACCCCCTCCAGCACACGTGCACATACACATGCACACGTGTGGGTGCAGCAGCAGGGGTCAGAGTTCAAGGCTTATCTCGTGAGGGTTTACCAGCTCGCTAAAGGACTCAGAGCCCAGAGACTCAGAGATGAGAAGGTTTTCTCACACCGACTGATTATCAGATCACAGGAGGAGAAAGGAGGTGGATCTCCAGCTCTGCTTCTCTTTACTCCTGATATTATTCATGTCAATGACCTTCATTTAAATGAGCTTCTGAACAAGCTAATCCCACTGAGAGCCAGCTCCAGGTTTTAGAGCTGTGGGTTGATTCCACTGTGTGACCAAACCCCAGTGAATGATTATAGAATGAATCATCTTCATATTCAGGATGACATGTAGTCATTATCACCTTCAGTCTTCCGTCTGACTCTACTGGTTGGTGGAGAACGTGACGAGTATTTGTCTGTTTTGAAGATTTGTATTAGGGGTTGTTCTGACATGGACTTCAATCAGGTATTTATCTACAAGCGCCACACCAAAAGATGGCGCCACTCACAGTGAGAGGAGTCTCTAGAAACAGGAAGTAGCCCTCTGACTGGAGAAATAGTCATGGATAATCAGAGCAGGAGACACACTGCTGCAGACCAGTGACACCTTATCAGCAAATCCTCTGGTGTTTAAAAAAACCTCCTGATCTAAAAAGGCCAATAATGTGTGAGAATAATAATATATCTGTTAGCTAACCTTTACAAGTGGTGCTCGCTGCAGAACCAGAAAGGTGGAGCTTCACCAGGTTCAGCCCCGCCCATTCAACCAGAGTCAGCCCCGCCCCACTACACAGCCCCACTGACTTGTCCGCTGTTTAAAAAAAAACTTTATTGCAAAAGAGTGAATTTACAAGAAAATAACTTAATATCTGCCTGTTTCTCCTTGTTTTCAGGATAAAACATCTCCTCAGAATTGATTAAATATCTCGGGGTTTCAGTCATGTTCTAGTAACAGGATTAGTTTGTGAATGAGAAACGTTTTCTGTCATACGGACTATAACGAGACACTGAGCCTAACAGAGAAAGCTGAACTAGCCCACTTTGCTTCGTAGAGTTAGCCGCCATTAGCCGCTGTTAGCTGCTATCAGCTAGCAGCTGCTCCTGGCGGGGGCCAAAGCACCGGGGAAACCCTGAGCGCTTCATGGACCCAGACCCAGAACACATCGCAGCATTACCCGACAACGAGCTGTTGCATCTCCGCCAAACTTTGTGCTCTGGATCCGGCGGAGTCGGAGATGCAACACCTGGTTCTCGGATCTAACAGCCCAGTGTGACCTATATCACAGGGGAGGTGTGGGAGCTGACTCTGATGGAATGGCCAGGTCTGATTGGTTGAATGGGCGGGGCTGAACCTGGTGCAGCTCCGCCTTCTGGTCCTGCAGCGAGCAGCCTCTCAGCCTTTACCCTGGTCCTCGAGTGCCACAGTCCTGCATGTTTTTGGTGTTGCTCCGCAGAAACACCGCTGATCTGAATCAGTGGGATACTAACAGGCTTCTGAAGAACCTGAGGACCTGCTGAACTGTGTGTTAAAGCAGGGAAACAACAAAAACATGCTGGATAGTGGCTCTTAAGGACAGGTTGACTACCCCAGCTCTACAGTCACAAAACTATATCACCTACCTCTACAGGTAGAATCAGAGGTCGCGTTAACGGAAAGTTTTCCGTATTTGATTGAGTTTTTTTTAAACCTTTGACGGAAAAATCTGAAGGGTTTTGGTCATTTTGACTGATTACAATCACACACCTGTGTGTGTGTGTGTGTGTGTGTGTGTGTGTGTGCGCGCGCCATCGGACCGTGCTGTTAAATAATAGCGAGCCACTGCAGTTATCTCCCGCTCCGTGACCACTGCAGATAAACACCAGGGGCCTCATTTATAAAACTTGCTCACACGAAAAACAGGTCTGAAAGTCTCTTTCTCCACAAACTTTGGAATAAAAAAAAAGAAAGTGACAGAAATGTGCATAACTTTATGCCAATTTGAACCTTGTGTAAGCACATGTTGGAGACGGGATACCTGCAGGGCAACCATTGAGATGGTGACAATGTGTGCACACACACAACCAACCAACACTCGCCCTCCACCCGGCTCTCTGAGCAGAATAAAATCTAGAATTTGAACGAACATACAGTAAGAAGTTACGCTGGGATAAAGTGGACTGATCCAGCCAGTTTAAATTAAAGTCACCCATTAGGATGATTTCATTTGATTCTCCCAGAGACTGAACAATAGCAATCATATTTATTATGGCTTCTTTTTAGGCGAGGAAGGAGGTCGGTAGATATTTCCAACTATAATGTGTTTATTAGTAAATACAACTTTAACAAATAATGCTCCAAAATCTACTGGCTTAATTTTTGGAGTAACAACATGTGACTTCAAGCTTGATGAGATATAAGTGGTGACCCCGCCCCCTCGCTCACTTCTATCAGCACGATATAAATCATACTGTTCTAAGTTAATATTACTATTAGGTATGTTGTCTGACAGCCAGGTTTCTGAGAGAGTAATGATATTAGGATTATTATATTCCAGCCAGGCTTTTAGGAAGTCAACTTTGGGAAATAGACTCCTGATATTTAGATGAATTAAATATAGACCTTTACCCATTTTCAGATATTAAAGATAGCACAAGGGAAGTTGAGAACAAAAGAGTGCGCATGATTAGAAAAAGAAAAGAAAACCAACAACCACAAAACATTAACCTTAAAGTAAATAATAATGATAATAATAAACAGGAAGATGTTTTATAAGTAGACTATCAGAATCAGAACAAATGAGCCATCAACACAGCTCTCCACCCTGAACCCATCTCACAAACCCAACAGACGAAAATTCATCAAAATTAAATTCACCAAGTTAACAAAACAAACTTAAAATGACTTCTTTAGCACATCATCACGTGACTTTATTCACAGATATTGTAAAGACTGGATCAGGGTTTGACTGTCTCTGTGAGCAGAGGATCAGAGAGGAGGGTGTCGCGTCTGAGAAGAGAACCCAGAGACTGAATGTAAGCACAGGCCTTTATTAGGAATTCTGGAACCGTCTGTCCTCCTCCTGCTGGATCTGTTTGGTGAAGACTGGTTCTAACCCTAACCCTACACTACCATTTGCACTAAGTTGCAGGATTGATTTTTAATGACTGATAGATTCCAGGTGGTGTCAGGACTTTCCAGGCCCTTCTACACCTTCCTTTATTCATCTGTTCAGTCCCCCCCCCCTCGAGTCGCTCCATTTTATTGGATCGGCAGTTAACAAGATCTTTCATGTCAATTGAACCTTCAGAAATAGATTTCTGAGAAAATCTGTACTTATGTTACCTGTGATATGTTGTTTCACTAACTCATGCATCATATCCTGTAGCTGTGAGAGGAAAAGCCCTTAGAGCGGTGGCAGAGCTCGCTGCAGACACTTGTAGGTCCAGGACTTGGTGGGTGGCAGCCAAGGGGGCATTGCTGCAGCTTGTTAGGAAAATGGGATGGGGTTGCAGCCAAAACACTACTTGCGTTTGGCCAGCTAATATGGGAGAGGCTAGACGACATGTAGGGTTCATTACCCAAGCAATCACTGTGCTGCCATCTGAGCCAACAAAGCTGGAGGATGAGACGGAGCAGAGGGAGAGCACTATTACTGCAGACGTAGACGAGAGAAGCACATGCAACTAAAACTAAAAAGGGCCTAGTGCAGTCGTTTCAGGCAATCTGATGGAGCAGAATGAACTTCAGTTGAACTTTTTAAAATCCTAGTGAATCAAAGTCAGTATCTCTATATGCATCTGGAGTCTGGAGGCCCCTCATCCATTATGCACGAGTGTCACTGACTGCAGGATTTATATATCACAGTCTCATCACAGTAACACCTGATCACAATTAATGCACCGATATGTGCTGCTATATCATTTGAAGACATACTGTGATTTAACAACTAAATGCCACATACAGTAATGTTTTACTGATCAAAGATCATTTTATTCAATGCTCTTTCATGCTTAAGGATATTAGACTTTTTTCTTTGTAACAATACTGCTCTGAAATGTCTCAGTTTAAATCTAGTGTAGCGTTATCAAATACACTATAACCTCTGACCCCTGTGACCATCACAAACAATAACCCATCCTTTTCCCAATAACTTGGATTACAAAGACTCTTCTTTTATGTTTTAACCTGGATTAACATTCCTAGGTCCAGATCGTTTTTCCGGAAGACCCCACAGGACTCTTTAGTTATAATAATAAAACTTAAAGACTCTCTGTGTCTCTTCCTAAAGTGACACTTTAATGCTCAGAAATGTCTTTAATCTGATTAATGCATTTCTTCCACAGTATTATGAATGTTTGACCCAGCTTCAGTATTATTTCATATTTTACTTTGCTAAAAGGTTAAAATCAATATTATGTTCGTACTCCATACATGAAGCTAATATCACTTTAAGGATTTGAGTCATGTGACCTTGTTAAAACTCCCTGATTGGGCCACGTTCCACTAAACGGTCCACATAGCTCTTCCACTTCCGGAAGTGCTCAGTTCTGGTCTAGACACTGACCAGACGACACGCTGGCTGTCCACCTCTACACAGCTCAGCTAGTTTCCTAAAGTTGCCGGTCCTCCTGTACGGGTCACAGCCCCGTCGGGCCGATGAAACCTGATTCTCTTTTTGAGGTCCGACACCTTCAGTCTGACGCTCTCTGACACCATGGGAATGCCAGCCTCTGATGCTCCCGGCTGGAAATGGCGCCGCTAGCCCGTAGCCACGGACATCGACGCGCCCTGAGGGGGCTCAACCTGCCCCCACAGGGACCAGGCGATCGTCGGGGAATCCCACCTTCAAACGGTCTCCCGTCACCCCGAGGTGATCCCCGGAGCGGTCTCAGTCAGGTACCCAGTCTGGTAAAGCTCAGGCCTACTTTGATAAAAGCTAACACTAGCTTATACTACCATCAGTAACTCCTCCACTTAATCCTTAAACTAAATTCAGATAAAATGCTCCTAGTCTATAATATCACAGACTCAGATCGTTAAAACTTCTTTTAAGACCAACTTAGAACACTATACCATCGTGCTGACGAATGCTAAAACCTTGCTCCCTCTTGCTCATCTGTTTATAACTGTTTGTCCATCTCTCTTTTTATAATAAAACTTGTAAAGTCTTATTCCGACTCAGACTTCCCTTCGTCAATATCAAGGTACGTAATCTACTCCCTGTAGCATCAGAATGAAGCTAGAGTTCCTGTGAAGCCCTCAATTGTCTGCCAAGGTAACTGAACTAAACTAGTCAGAGTAAACCCGACAGAGCTGATTGATTAACCTCACAGGAGTGTGCAGCATAAACTTAGAAAGTTTAAAACGCTACAAAATATTAACGTTGGTGATTCCCTGGTAAACACAAAAGAACATATGTTCAGTTCCAATCGAGATTAAAGACACATAAATTATTATCTATAATTTTATGAATATTAAAATGTTGTTTGTTTACTCTAATATCTGATTAACAACTTATTAAAATGGACATCCTTCCACCATCAGTATCAGCTGCTTCAGTCACACTTTAAGAAGGGTCTCATTACCCAGGTGTCACACTGGTAGCACCATACGTACTAGTGGTGGGAATACCTTCAGGGTCCTCGCGGTTCAGAGAGCTGTAATGTGATTGGTAAACGATTATCGATGCTTCCCCCTCACCTTCCTGTCAGGATGTGTTATATTAAAGCATTTGTAATAACCCAACATGATTTACATCCATTATCTTTAATCATTAAAACATAGCAGTAAAATAACCAGTCCCTCCAGGAGGTTGTGGGTTTTGTGAAGTTTCACCCTAAAATAATTGATTTTGCTGCACATTTTTTAAATGTTGTGGTCAAAGATGAAATTCTTTTTCAAGTATTTTTATTTTGTTATGCACACACAGTTAACCTCCTTATGCACACTGTATGCGCTGTTTCATCATAAAATAAAGACTAGATGCTGTAATCTCCATGACAACAGCGCCGACGGCCTGTCTCAGCGTCACTCAGACGTCACAGCGAGCGACTCGTTTTTCTTTCACCTCGTGGTTCACTGGTTCAGCAGAACCAGGTTCCTCGTGTTCACTGGGTACTAACGTCACGTGGTTAAAAAAACTAACAGCGTTCAAAGGAGTTCACGTTAGTTAAAGCTGACGGTCTTATTTATTATAAATGTTCTCACGTGATCAAACCACTGGCACAGCACAGAGTTTAGGACACAGATCACTTCTTATTGTTTATCACTTTGTCCAAATACAGACATTACCCAGAATTCACCTCGTCTCTCTCTCAGCTGTCCTATCAGACCCCCCTCCCGTCTCTGCTCCTCTCTTTTAGCCAGTCTCCTCCATGTTTTGTGGTCAAAACGTTCTTGTGAAGCGACGATGTTCACGTATCATCATGACGTGTGTCTGGCTCAGAAGCTTTCCACCACTCGTGTAATACTTTGGGGAATTTGACTTGCTCGTATTTTAGTCGTATTATCTGATGGAACCGACCGGCGTTTAGCGGCTCGGCTCAAAAACCAGACGTAAACACAGCTGGAGACAACGGGATTGGTCTAAACTGATCCAAGTGGTGGTGATTGGTCAAAGAAGAGGACAAACGCTAAGACGATTGGTCAAATTTGTGGAGAAGTTGCAGTGATTGGAGGATTTCCAAGTCGGCGAATAATAATGATAGAATCAAATTTGAACATTTTTAAATCGATTGGTAATCGTTCATGTCTGCATCTTGATGCATCAGAAAAATGAGTTTATCTTCCACCTCTAGTACATATATATCCCAGTACAACGTAGAGGAACTGGTTCTCCAAACC
Source organism: Callopanchax toddi (assembly GCA_006937965.1). NCBI lineage: Eukaryota > Metazoa > Chordata > Actinopteri > Cyprinodontiformes > Nothobranchiidae > Callopanchax > Callopanchax toddi. The sequence goes on along the minus strand of SSNR01000242.1, from coordinate 51,673 downwards.
CCACGGAGCAGAGGGAACCCCACGGAGCAGATGGAACCCCACGGAGCAGAGGGAACCCCACGGAGCAGAGGGAACCCCACAGAGCAGATGGAACCCCACGGAGCAGAGGGAACCCCACGGAGCAGAGGGAACCCGACGGAGCAGATGGAACCCCACGGAGCAGAGGGAACCCCACGGAGCAGAGGGAACCCGACGGAGCAGATGGAACCCCACGGAGCAGAGGGAACCCGACGGAGCAGATGGAACCCCACGGAGCAGAGGGAACCCCACGGAGCAGAGGGAACCCCACAGAGCAGATGGAACCCCACGGAGCAGAGGGAACCCCACGGAGCAGATGGAACCCCACGGAGCAGAGGGAACCCCACGGAGCAGAGGGAACCCCACAGAGCAGATGGAACCCCACGGAGCAGATGGAACCCCACAGAGCAGAGGGAACCCCACAGAGCAGAGGGAACCCCACAGAGCAGATGGAACCCCACGGAGCAGAGGGAACCCCACGGAGCAGATGGAACCCCACAGAGCAGATGGAACCCCACGGAGCAGAGGGAACCCCACGGAGCAGAGGGAACCCCACGGAGGCAGCCGGGGGTTCAGTACCTTGTCCACCTTGACACTACCAGGGAGGACGACCCCTCTTCCCCAGAGCCTGATGGTGATGTCAGAATGTCAGAGAGGAGTCTATAAACTTCTGAAGGTTCCAGTCATCTCTGTTGAGACCCTCAGTGGAAAGGAAGAACATCATGTTACCATAAAGCGACCACAAGGTTTCAAACAGAGGAAAAACAATGATCAGAAGCAGGCGTGTAAGTGTCTGACATTTGAATGGTGCTTTACATCAGTCAGTCGTTCACATGCTGATGGAGCTATAGAGGCGACGCGACCAGACACAGAGGCTCCACCAGCCCTCTGACCACCACCACCAGCAGGCAATGAGGGTAAAGTGTCTTGCACAAGGACACAATGACAAAGTGACCCAGCCGGAGCGGGGATTCGATCCTGTAACCCTCCGGTTGAAAGACCAATGCCCTAACCACTTGAGCACCTGCGTTGTGATTGATGTCTGTGAAAGGTGCTATACTGTAGAAATAAACTTTACTTACTGACTTCTCTCTGATGTCCAGAGTGCCCTTTTATTCAGGGCTTTTTTTTTTTGTGTGCATATCATCGTTAGCCATTTATAAAATAAATAAATTGATCAATTATATTTTTGTCTCTGCTTCAGATTATTAAAGGTATTCTTTCACTGTTCAACCAAAAAGATCCTAGTTTTAACTTTCAATATTTAAAAAGCGTTCATGTTTAAAGTTTCTGACTCACCATAAACCTTTAAAATGAGTTTAATATTTTATTGAAAAGGTCACAGTTCTGCATATCGGTGTGTGTATTCTGTCTGTGTCCCTCAGTGATCACAGCTCCAGCCTAATGACATGACCATGCTGACGTCACCTGATCACATGACGACCACTGGTCGATGCTCGAGGCGCGCCGGTTACTGAGCGCCAGCTGCAACAGGTAGACTTTTATTTTGGCGGAGCTGTAGAGGAAACAGACTGGTGGTAAGTAGGGTGTAGAGGGGGCATGTGGGGGTTTAACTTTTTCTACTGAGATGGTTAAACACACTCCCTTTTTCTGCAGATTTGCTCAAAAAGTGCTATTCTCTGCACCTCCTTCTGCCCTCCCTCTCCTGTTGCTCCTGAGGCCAGCTGAAGATAGTCCCCCTCCTGTCGGGTTCGGCTCATGCTGGTCCAGTAAATACCGACAGAAGCTGCTGATCTGATGCTGTTCTGATGTTCTACTCACTCAGCTGCTCTAACGCTCACTCCTTTACACTGAAGAGTTGTAGTCAGAGCTAAAGATCCAACAAGGAGCAGAAACGAGCTCCTCTCTCCTCTCTGTGTTGGACAGCCGGCCCCCGTTGTCATAACAACCAGCTGACAGACAGCTCAACGTGTGAATAGTACTACCGTCACACAACGTCTATGCATTAGAACAACAGAACATTAAAGCTAATATGGAGCATTTTTCTACATATCATGTCAGTTCTAAACTGTGATCAAAGAAAATACAATAAAAACAGATTAAATTAGATTTAAATATCAAATATGACACAGCAGCTAAACTTTAAACTAAACTAAAAATTCTCCTGATTGATCCCAACAAACCCAATCAACTGTTCCTCAGATTTCTGTATCCAGTGTTTGATTTGACCTGTACAGCTGCTTTACTCCTACCTGTATCCTGTTTCCTGGTCTCGACTTATAGTTTTAATATTGTGTTATTAATGTCGTGTTGATGGCTAGTTGTGGTGGCTGTTACTGGCTGATCATCTGGAGAGAATCTCGTTCACCAGAACCTTTAGAAACAAAGTGCCGACCTGTCATTTGACCTGCTGTAGTTGACACATCTCATCCTGTCAGCCAGCCCTAAGCGTCTGTAGCTGATTGGCCCACTGCCCTCGTATATTTCCTGGCCTCTGACCAGTACTGTGTCATCTTTCTTCTGTTACACGTCCCCATTTGCCCCTGCTGCCCTAAACCATGTCCTCACTCCAGCTCCTCATTGCCCCTAAACACATTCTGGTGATTTTGTGTGGAGCTTGTTTTGGCAGCAGCTCAATGAGCCGTCATGGCCATTAAATGGCTGGCTGCTCTCCCACTCTGCTCTGTTGCTTCTGTTATTGCCAGATCCTGGCTCTCTCTCTCCCTCCCTCCCCCTCTCTCTCTCTCTCCCCCTCCCTCCCTCCCTCCCAGCTCCCCTCCAGCATGCAGAACTGATACTGTTCTTTGCACACATCACACAGTCTGCGTTTTACTCCAGGGGCTCTTTAGGGGGCTCTTACGGTAAATTAAACTCCAAGATTTTTGTTATATATTTGAAATAGTTTTCAAAATATAGACAGTATCAGGTCTGTGTGCCCAGAAACATTGGTAACCAAACCCCAGCCCTCAGATCAAACACACTGTATGAACAGGACTCAGAGTGTATTCATGATATAAACTAACGTCTTTAATGGACCTGCCTGTAGTTTTTACTGTCTAAAACAAAAACCTACTCAGCTGTCCTTTAAAACCCACTGTCTGACAGGTCTCAGAGGTTTCTCTGCTCCAACACACCTGAGTTAGATGAACACGTCATTAATGGGTTACTGCAGAACTGAGCAGGTCATTTGAATCAGGTGTGTTGGAGAAGGTGAACCTCTACACCTGAGGACAGAGCTGGGTTGTGGATCTCTGACCTAAAGAATCGTTTAATAAAAACACACAAACGGTCAACTTTCCACCAGTTTTAGCCTTCATATAAACTGCTGTCTACTCAGTCAATTCATGGGTTAGCGAGGTACCATGCTGCTAGCTAGCTCCTCACTTTGTTCAGTTGGTGAAACAAACCAGGTTTTTAGCAGCAAACCGATAGTTGTAATATTCACTGCATCAGTTTACAGACTCATTAAGTCACTTTCATATTTTAAAACTTTTTTTGAGCCAGTATGTGCTAATGAGACCCTTTACAGGGTTAATGAAAACCTGCTGATTGTGTCCAACTTCTGAGTCTCCAGTCCGGTGTTCTGAAGTCTCACTAAGTCACGTATCTCTCAAGAAGCAGTAACGCTTTACAGCAATCCATGTTTCACCTCAGAACCTGCTGAGGACAGACGCGCTGAAGACACAGACGTCATAGATCAGAGACCTATTGTATCGTGTTCATCACGGAGGAGCCTCCAGAGGAACAAAGAAAACCTTTAAACACAGAGCAGAGCAGAGGGAGGCGTCGACAGTTTGTCTTTATGACAGTGATTTAAAACAGACACTAGGGGGAGCCATAAACAGCTAAAACTGTCTAGTGTGCCTTTAAGTGATTAATGAGTGCTGGAGTTAATGACACTCACCACCATGTTTAGTCAGAACACCATGTGACCAGGAGCTTCTTTACCTTATAGAGTTAATACAGCTGATGCAGTCAACTCTGAACGAGCTCCAACACTGATAGTGTTAAAGCTGCTATAGGTAACTATCAAACAAACTAGGTATAACTAACTTACACAAACACGTCTCAGAGCTCTCACCCCCCCCCCCCCCC
>SSNR01000242.1:7046-30693 GCA_006937965.1 Callopanchax toddi | reverse complement strand
CCACAACAGACCTACAACATCCATAGCTTTCAGATACCCAGGAGGGATCTCATCCACCCCCGGGGCTGTAGTCCTCCTTCTTCAGCCTGACGGCTCCCCTAACCTCTGGTGTCCACCAGCGGGTACGGGGGTTACCGCCACGACTGGCACCGGCCACCTTGCGACCACAGCTAGCAACAGCCACCTCAACAATCGCAGAGCGGAACAAGGCCCATTCGGACTCAATGTCCCCCACTGCTCTCGGGACGCGGTCGAAGCTCTGCCGGAGGTGGGAGTTGAAGACCATCTTGACAGGCTCTTCTGCCAGGCGTTCCCAGCAGACCCTCACTATACGTTTGGGTCTACCAGGTCTGCGCGGCATCTTCCCCTGCCATCTGATCCAGCTCACCACCAGGTGGTGATCAGTTGACAGCTCCGCTCCTCTCTTCACCCGAGTGTCCAAAACATACGGTCTCAGGTCAGATGATACAACTATAAAGTCAATCATTGACCTGTAACCTAGGCTGCCCTGGTACCAGGTGTACCGGTGGGCATCCTTATGTTCGAACATGGTGTTTGTTATGGTCCGACTGCGACAGAAGTCCAAAAACAGAACACCACTCGAGTTCAGATTGGGCGGGCCGTTCCCCCAAATCACGCCCCTCCAGGTCACGCTGTCATTGCCCACGTGAGCGTTGAAGTCTCCCAGCAGGACTATGGAGTCCCCAGTAGGAGCGCTATCCAGCACTCGTCCCAGGGACTCCAAAAAGGGTGGGTACTCTGAGCTGCTATTTGGTGCATAAGCACAAACAACAGTCAGGACCCGTTCCCCAACCCGAAGGCGCAGGGAAGCTGCCCTTTCGTCCCCCGGGGTAAACCCCAACATACAGGCAGAGAGTCTTGGGGCTAACAGAAAGCCCACCCCAGCCCTCCGCCTCTCACCCGGAGCAACTCCAGCATAGAAGAGAGTCCAACCCCTCTCAAGGACTCGGGTTCCAGAGCCAACGCTATGTGTCGAGGTGAGCCCGACTATATCTAGCCGGTATCGCTCAGCCTCTTCCACAAGCTCCAGCTCCTTCCCCGCCAGAGAGGTGACGTTCCATGTCCCGATAGCCAGTTTTTGTGTCCGGGGATCGGACCGCCAAAACTCCCGCCTCGGTCTGCCACCCGATCCACAATGCACCGGACCCTTCATGTTCCTCCTCAAACTCCTCCACCACGATAAGGTGGCGGTTCATGGAGGAGGTATTATTAGTAACTAGCTTGTAAAATAAAGAGTAAGTCATCTTAGCAGTTGTGTTGAAGAGTAGGCTTGATAACTGACTTATGCTGACTTTAGTGTTTTGCTAAGTAGGATAAGTTAGCTTTAGCGGCGTGGCTGAGCTCCAGCTGTGGGGGTAAAGCGGGGCACCGTGTTAAAATGAGATGTTCGTTTCTCAAAACAGGTCACGTATGTTATACATTTAGATGTGTATGTTGTAACAGTGTAAAATGTATTAATTTGTATTAAATGTTGATTTTTTTTAGACAAATGACGGGCAAACTGCAGTTTCTGAAAGATTTCAAAAGCTGCTGTTGGTTCATTATGATGACAGACTTTAAATATGAAATGACCGTAAATTTAAATGAAATCCATACGCGGCTAATGTCATTTGTAACTGTACTGAATATGCAGCCGTTTTAGTGGTACTTAAGTTTAAATTGGTTTTGAACAGCAATTCTTCCATAGCATGGATAACAGCAAAATTCAATGACAGTTTTGAACTGGTACTTTTGGTTAATAATCTGTTACTTTTTTTAATTACAGATTTTGAATTTCTGTCACATAAACTCACGTGGGGGATTTTTTTTTTTTAAATGTCGATTACATCTGATGGGATTCTGCTTTAGAAAAATATTGTAAGGCCCTAATAACATCACAAGGTAAAAAGAAGTTGCATTGGTGAATCTTTCCTACATTGAACTACTCAACCAGGGTTATTTTACCACAGTGTTAAACAATAGTGGGTGAATCTGCACAGTTGAGCTGATGGTAATTGTTACAAACCGATGCTTTTGTTTTTAATAAGGAGGAGAGTCTTGAGAAGTGGGTTCCAATATTTATTTATAGACCCAAAAGTTAAATAAAGAAATAACAAAAATCGCCCCAGGGCCGGTAGAACTAACACAAAATACTAAACACAAACCCTGGGTGATCAAAATCAAATAACCAGAAAACCTGCCAGCAGGGGGAGGGAGAAGACTAACACAAATACCTATTAATTACCAAATGAAAACTCCACCGATGAAAAGAAACACAGGATCGACCTCCCCCTGATCTGGCAAAGAAAAGAGAAAGAAATGGTTATTTACAGTTATTATTTACAATTTAGGTACACACACACACACACACAATACACCACTAAGTGACAGTGTGATTGTGAAATCAAAATACCTGTTAAACCCTTAATTTACAAAGAGTGCTTTAAATCATCACTCTGAGCCAAAATTAACAAAAAGGCTCCAACAATAAGGAAAAAAAAAAAACAACTCAGGCTGCTTAAACACAAATGTTAGCTTTGTAACTATTTAGCTCTGAGGACTTTATGAGGAATAAATTTATCAGCTCCGATTTCGAACAGTCAAAGACACTATAACCTGAGGAGCAAGGTTGGAGACTACCCACAGACTCAGAGTAGCTCTCTGAGCCACTGTGTTTCCTCTGCTTTATACTGTTCCTGGCCTGGGACTCTGATTAGCCAAACAAGCTGCAGCTGGAGACTGGAGGAGCAAAATGGCGCGCTGTGATGACGCCATCAGGATTGACAGGTCCGTTTCCGGGGCAACAGGGGAGTGTCTGTGAGTCAGTCCAGGCCGACGCCTTCTTTCAGCTCCTCTCCCACAGTTTCCTGGTAGACTGCAGGCTTCAGGCAAACAGAACAGGAAACGAAACAAAACCACGGCAACTGTTCCACAGGGGTCGTGACAGTAATCATCCTTGAAAAGTTTAAATAGTTTTACCTATAAATCAGTCAATCAAAATACCTTGTTAATGCAAGAGGGTAAATACATAATATAGTAAAATACAATGGTAGTAGTCAGACCACACCAAGTCCTGAGTTTGACATATAGTTCATGAAATATTATTTCATGTTTTAATATATTTACTAATGTACAACTGAAATTGCGCTTTTTTTAAGAACTTTTATTTCAGAAATTTATTTTTTCAAAGAAAAAACATAAAAGTTTTGTCCTTAAACAAACAAATTAAAGACAGTCCATAAAGGGTAAAGGCAGCATAAGCTTATAACGCCAACTCCCCAAACCTTTTGAAACCTAAACTAAAAGTAAAGCATACCGATACCATAGTTACTGTCTGCATGCAATTTTAGAATTAAAGAGAATGAAAAAGTACACATTATTAGTTTTTATAAAAGTAAATATTCTTTATCTCTTTTTCTGCTATTAATTTCATTCACATGATTTATAATGTTTAATCACATTTGATTTAAACATATTTTTGAACTTTAATATTGTTGTATAATCTTTAAAATCCTAGTCTAAATTATTCCATACATCAACCCCAACAAAAGAAATACAATGTTATTTTACATTTCTTCTACTTTAGGTTCCCTAAGCATGTTTTAGCCTCTCAGATCATAAATACAGTCCCTGATCTGAAACAGACACTGAAGATGTTTTGGCAACAAATTATTTATCACTTTATACATGAATTGTGCAGTTCTAAATTTAACTAATTCTCTAAATTGTAATGCTTTTAAATGAACAAAACATTGATTTGTATGTTCGCTACAACTTGACAATAAGAAATATAGAATTTTGCAAGACTTATCATTTAATAATGCTAGGTTTTCCTCAGTACAGATGGAAGTTGCTGAGTTCTCCAGTGTAAAACTTTTTGTTCATATTCATGGTTGACAACGGATGCTAACAAACCAACAGTAGATGTTGGCACAGCTAGAAAAGCCACACAAATATATTCTGGAAGGTTTAGGGCTGAATAGATTGCTAAATGTTTATGCTGTTTTGTGTTCTGGCTAAACTTTTCTTTTTTGTTTTGTTTTTGAGGATGCTGCTGACGACCAGGAGGCGATGCAGCAGGTGGTCCTGGGAATTTTCGCCATTAAGAAGGAACTGGCCGAACCCACAGATAGCCGGCCTCATCATTATCAGAGATGAGACCAAGCACAACTTAACTACTGAGTTGGAGCTGCTAGTGGCTACACAGTCATAAGTGTAGGCTGAGTACAACAGGGGGCTCAAAACGCATCCCTGTGGCACTCCAGTGCTGAGGGTGACAGGGCTGGAGACACTATTCAGTTCAGGCTGTGGGCTTGTCCTGCTTTGGTACTGGGACGAGGATGGAATTGAAATTATTGAAATAAATTACATTTTTTAAATAAATGGGAGTTAAATGCTGTTGAAAATTTCATTCTATATTTTTTAATAAGTGACGCACGACCTCTGCTCTGAGGTTAGGTCTGTCATGTCAGTAAGCTCTTCACTTAGCTCTGCACACCTTACATTATCTTTGTACCACTGACACCAATGTTATGAAAGGGGGCAGCTGTCTGAAGTAAGATGGCCACCACGTAGGGACATCAGGGTCCATTGACGAACAGCGCGGGTAAGATATCTAGCCATTATGTAGGATATCTATGGCTTCCAGCATGGAGGTGGCTTTCCGCCATGTTGTCTGCAGCTGGGTGCCTCTCAATTTATTAGCCCCACTTGGTCCCAGAGGTCATGCTTTTTATGACATCAGTGATCAGATAATGTGAGCCAAAAATCCAACTCCTCATTTAAAATATGTGGTTCATTTAATAAAAGTTTACACAAAACACATTTACACAAAACATAAGTCTTGAAGTCCTACACAGCTGTGTAAATGTTCACACTGGAAAACGCTGTTCATGTGTCGCCTCATGAAACAAGAACCCTTTTAAAGTTCTCTGTTACCTTTAATAGTATTAAAAGTAAATAGAACTGGGAGTCATTTAGATGTTGGGTCATCAGCACTAAGTTTGGATTGGCCTCCAGCCTTTTACACTTTTTGATCTTCTCTGATGTGATGGATTAGTCAGTCCTCTTGGAGGAATTCTCAGAGATTAGCCACAGTCAAAGATTAGCTGCTCCCAGCATTAAAAAAAAAAGCTTTGTGACTTCTCCTATTTCATTCCCCGTCTGCTTCAGTCTCACTGGTTTCTTCTGATTTTGGAATAATCTGCTGCTAATGAAGCTTTTTAATCAACCTCTGAGGGGTTCATTTATTTTATTTGTCTTAAAAGAAAAATTCAGTTTCAATTTCTCTCTCTCTCACTACCACACACACACACACACACACACACACACACACACACACAGTGGAGGGTTTCTGATGCCCTGGTTTTTAATCATGTGGAATACATGAGTATAAAGTGACAGGACCTGGAGCAATATGCACTGAAAAAAGAAAATGGGGGTCTAACGTAAAAAAAAATTGATGTTTTCGGTCACATGTAATTTATTCACGTTCTTTCAAAGTTAATTTATTAAGTTTGTTCAAAGTAAACTAAAAAGATTAACTTGGATAAACCTGATTAAATTACTTGTGACAGATTACATTAATTTTTTTACGTTAGACCCCTGTTCTTTTAGGTTAGACCAATGTTTATTTTTTTCAGTGTGAGTGAGAGATACAGTCTGTATCTATATATCTATGGTATGGATGGATGTAATGGAATTTTAGATGTTAGTTATTCTTAGTTTGGTGATGTGTTAGTTTTTTCTTAAAGACTGATATCTCATTGATAAATAAGCAATTTCCATAACAATACTGTAGACAATGGAGGGAATGTCACAGCCTGCCATGAGATCATTGCTTGTACTCATTTCCTGTTTTATTTTGACATCATTCCCTCTGGTTTTGTGCCACTTCCTGTCCTTCGTTAACCTGATTTGTCTCATCTGTGTTGATCTGTATTTAACCTCCCTCTGCTCCTGTTTCAGTTAACATTTCGTTGTATCTCTTAGCTCATTGTTAGAACATTGTTTTCTTTCAGCTTTTGGAGCCTGCTTCATTACCATTTAACCTCTTACCTGCTGATGTGGATTTGACCCCTGGATTGTTTGGATAACTTGTTTTGACCTCAGACTGAAAGCATGAGGCTCACATTTGGGTCCAGCTCCGTTTGGGTCCAGTTCCGTTTGGGTCCAGCTCCGTTTGGGTCCAGCTCCGTTTGGGTCCAGCTCCATTTGGGTCCAGTTCCATTTGGGTCCAGCTCCGTTTGGGTCCAGCTCCGTTTGGGTCCAGCTCCGTTTGGGTCCAGCTCCGTTTGGGTCCAGCTCCGTTTGGGTCCAGCTCCGTTTGGGTCCAGCCCCGTTTGGGTCCAGCTTCGTTTGGGTCCAGCTTCGTTTGGGTCCAGCTTCGTTTGGGTCCAGCCCCGTTTGGGTCCAGCCCCGTTTGGGTCCAGCTCCGTTTGGGTCCAGCCCCGTTTGGGTCCAGCTCCGTTTGGGTCCAGCTCCGTTTGGGTCCAGCCCCGTTTGGGTCCAGCTCCGTTTGGGTCCAGCCCCGTTTGGGTCCAGCCCCGTTTGGGTCCAGCTCCGTTTGGGTCCAGCTCCGTTTGGGTCCAGCCCCGTTTGGGTCCAGCTCCGTTTGGGTCCAGCTTCGTTTGGGTCCAGCTTCGTTTGGGTCCAGCCCCGTTTGGGTCCAGCTCCGTTTGGGTCCAGCTCCGTTTGGGTCCAGCCCCGTTTGGGTCCAGCTTCGTTTGGGTCCAGCCCCGTTTGGGTCCAGCCCCGTTTGGGTCCAGCTCCGTTTGGGTCCAGCCCCGTTTGGGTCCAGCTCCATTTGGGTCCAGCTCCATTTGGGTCCAGCTCCGTTTGGGTCCAGCCCCGTTTGGGTTCAGCCCCGTTTGGGTCCAGCCCCATTTGGGTCCAGTTCCATTTGGGTCCAGCCCCGTTTGGGTCCAGCCCCATTTGGGTCCAGCCCCATTTGGGTCCAGCCCCATTTGGGTCCAGTTCCATTTGGGTCCAGCTTCGTTTGGGTCCAGCCCCATTTGGGTCCAGCTCCGTTTGGGTCCAGCTTCGTTTGGGTCCAGCTTCGTTTTGGTCCAGCCCCGTTTGGGTCCAGGTCCAAAGTCTCTGACAGAAGAAGTATTGAACCCTTTTAGATCAGAGTGGTTTCATGAGGAATGTATTTAAAGATGGCCATCAGCTTGGAGATGAAATGAAGACACCTCTCCCTCCCCCACCTGTTCTATTTGCTGCACCTACATGAAAGCTGACGCTCATTTCCCTCCACAGTGAGAGCGGAGTAATGAGGAGACTTCCCTCTAAACTCCTCACACTAATTAGCTCAGTGCATTAGAGGCTGAATAAACTCTGATACTCCCCGCTAGTCGTCTCACTGAGGTCCTTTTGATCAGTGCTGAGATCCAGACTTACAGGCTGAATGAGCACAGCCAGGCTTTAACTGGCTGTTTGTTCCCTTAATTACCCACTCAACCACAACACACAACCTAATCCAAACGGAACGGGATTAGAACAAAGCATGAGGGGAAAAAACACAAGAATCTGCCTATCTAGACGTTGTGTGTAAAGACACCAAAGTGCATCATGATTGGAAAAGATGGGTCTGTAAACAGAATGTCCACAAGATAAAGACTTTAGTGTCCTTCTGAAGTCCCTTCTCATCAGTTGAGGGATCATCAGGGGAGGAACAACATCCAGTTTACCTAAAAACCAATAATAAACACACACACACTGAACAAAAGGTCAAAGGTCATGATTCTGCTCAAACCACCACTACAGGAGGGTTCAGATCCAGAACACACTGAAGTCTTTGTTCACATCCCCTCTCCACCTGGTGGTAGACACAGTCCTTCCTGTCAGACGTCTCTGAATCAATTCAAATGATTTTGTCCCAACAAAACAATAACTTCCTTTTCAGGTTTTGATCACAATTAGAAATCATTGTTTACTCATCAAGATGAGTTTATTCAGAAAAGAATCTCTAATGTTGATTTAAGTCTTAAACTATGATTATTTGAAATCTTAAGTACATCAGAAGATGACTATAAAATTCCTATAAGCTGCACTCGTTAGGTTGATAAACAATGTAGCTTTTAAGTTTTTTTTAAAGCCTCTTAACGACGTTCTAACATAGTATAGCTACAAATATATTGTGGAGATTTAAAAAATCTGAAAGAAATCAATAAAGTAGTTGTTCTGCAGTTCTGTAAAAACTTCAGCCAATCCTATCGTTCAGACCGAACGATAGGATTGGACAATCCGTCTGTCTGTCTCCTGAAGCGCCTCACTTCCTCACTGCTTGGATCCTCCATTAATGCTGCTGGAGCGTTTTTCAGCAGAACATCCAGGAAGTGAGAGAAGGACAGAAACAGCTGTTAGCGCTTCAGTTTTAGGAAAAAACACCAGAGTCCCAAAAAGAAAAACAGCTTCTCAGCTAGCAGGAAGCTAAAAACATTTGGACGTAGAAAGAGGAGAAACCTGGGGGAACGTTTCTACGGCTGGAGTTTAGTTCTGTATTGTTTCTGAGACAACGAGCGGTGGCGTGTTGGAGGAGGCTGGCCTATGGATTATACCTGACGGGAGGGGTGAGAGCTCTGAGACGTGTTTGTGAGCATTAGCTAGCGATACCTAGTTGTTTACCAACCTACTGAGTGCAGCTTTAATCTGTCACTAAGTGCTGGTACCAACCGGATCAGTCTGGCTGTAGGAGGGTTTGGCTCAAACCTGCAGCCCACAGGTCAGATCACGTTCACACTAAAAACGTCATCCACCAGGTCACAGTATGGGTTAGGTCCATCCTAGAACAATTACCATGCAGTTCCACTCACATGGCCCAGAGTTCCATTTAAAAGCCCAGGGTTCTTTTGAAAGGGACCAGGATTCAGACCAGGGCGGGTTCTGTTCTTTGCCTTTGTCCTGGTCTGACCGCTGTTCTGAGTTCCAGAACAAACCAGAGCAGCTTTACTCTACAGCAGAAGACATGTTGGATACTCCCCCTGTTGAACATTTGACTTTCTTGTATTTGTGACAGAATGGACCACATTGGCTTAAGGTGGACATGACGATGGAAATAAGAGACGAACAACAAGAGAAACGAGGTGGTGATGGCGGGGTGACAACAATAATGGGAACACAAGCAGAACAGAACAACGTGAACATACTAAACTCAACCAGATCCAGAAAGGAGAGCTGCTGATGACAACGGAGTGTCAGACCTACTGCAGGACGGATCATTAATACACTGAAGTACGTCAGTTCGACAGCCACCTGTGATGCACTGCTAGTCATATTGTCAGTTTTTGCGTTTAAACGTTAAACTTCAAAGACGAGATCGTGTTCACGATGTTCCACAAGAAGCCACATTTCAAAGCATCCTGTGAAGTTGTATCCTGACAGCAGCTGAGACTTTTAGGTAGCTCATTAACCACCGTGGCTAAACACCACTGAGACCAATTACAGCAGCAGCACGTTTTATCTGTGAGTCAACAAGAGCGCTTATCTCCTCTGCTTTGATTTACCTGTGTGCAGGTAGCAGGTCTCTTCTTTAGCGCTCCTTCCAACTCAAGCGGTGTGTCATCATAATGAGGCTCCTGTGTTGTGGGTCCCAATGGAAAACAGCAACAAAATAAAGATCAAATCAATTCTCAGCATCATCTTTCATTTAACTTCTCCTTCCCTGCACCGTCACATCAGGCGTGACATGACTCCCTCCTACCTGAAGGGTCCAGGGCCCTCATGTGTTCATTACCAGGCCGGCTGATGTAAGTGAAGCCACATGGTCCTCACTGCACAGCAGTGGGGACGCACATTAGCATGACACCCAGCTGAAAAGGAACCGAAGAGCTGTGGAACAAAAAGGGCTTTGTAGCGGCACCGGGAGTCTGATGTTTTACTAAAGAAAAATGCAAATTGCTATCAACGGGAACAAAATGTAATCATATAAAACGCCTTTGACAATGAAGACTAGGCGAGACATGGCCTAATGAGGACAAAAAAAGAACTTCAGATATTTGACTCTGTTAGGAGACTGACAGGCGAGAGGTTGTTAGACAGACCACGCTTCAGGATGATGATGATGAGTTTCCTTCTTTCTTTCTTCTATTTATTCCTTTGAGCCCCTGTGATGAGTTTTAACAAAGTTAGCCACTTTGAAGGCCAGGCCTATCACAACGGATCAGGAGCGGTACAACCCATCTAGGTGACATGTACACATGTTCTGTGTGTAGTGACGTAAGATTGTACAGAAATGTACTTTGAAAGGTTTGAGTCATGTTGCTAGCAGACTGTGTTAGAACTCTATCTGCTTCAAGAGTTCTGCCTTTAATTATTCAGATGGATGAGAGAATAAAGAACGACAGCTGCTAAAACCAAAATGACAAAACCGGTTGGTTCCAGATCTTTCCAAATGATTAAGGACAGAATTTGTGGGAGCAGCCGAGCCGTGGAGGGTGTGGGGTGTGGGGGCAGGAGAACCTCGTCTCTGCTCTTTGCAGATGATTTGTTCCTCCTAGCATCATCAGAATATCATCTTCAGCTCGATGATGAGGTTCTCAGCTGAGTGTGAAGCAATTGGGATGAAATTTAGCTGACGGGGGGGCCTTGGGTTGTGCCTGCTGCTAAACTCTCACCGCTGTACGTGATGGAGAGTGGGTGCTGCTGGTCCAACCATGGTAGTGAAATGCAGCCCTTATCCTCTGGTGATGAGCTGCACGACTCGATGGCACCACGGACAACCCCAACCCGGACACGTACAAACAACCAGAGAAAACTACATTTGTGGCTACAAGAGCGCTGTATCGAACATGCACCTCGGGTAAAAGAGAGTGTGGTTGCGAGCGTCGTTACAGTTTTTACTGCCTCCCCAGAGAAGAGGAATCAAGAAGGATGTGGCTGAAAAATCTCAACTTGAACAAACCACCACAAAATGTATTTGTGTATTCCTTTCATTTTGTTGACAAGAAACCCACAGAGGGACATGTGCATCCTACTTTGTTGTTGGGATAGGACAAACCACCGGAGAAGAGACGCCGTGTGCTAAGGAGATATGACACCAGAAAAACAATACATATGATTTCATGTGTACAGTTTTCAGAATCGTTATAATTTACTGTGCGTTTAGACTGCCGGTGTTAACCTAATAGTGCCCTAGTCTCTCCACAAACATCACAACATTGTCAACAATCCTGTATTTTGTCTTTAGCTTTGTGCTGAATCTGTTAACAGGCCTTTTTTATTTTTGGAGCATACTCTCAACCCCAAAATTATCCATAACTACTGTAGTGTTGGGACTAACACATTATTAAGTAACACGTTACAGTAGCTACGTTATTATTGTGGTAACTAGTTAGTCTGCCAAAATCAGGAATGCAGCAGACGGCAGACCCTCCTGCAGCTGGTCGCGCTGCGCTCTTCTCCATGAGCGGCATCTCATCCACCAGGCTGAGGCTGCACCATCTGAACACAGCAGGTGGCTAAACCTTCATCAGACCGCTGCAGGCTGCTTTTAAAAGGTTTGTTAAAGTTGGAGGTTTAGCAGCTAGCATCCTGTATGTTGCTTTACATTTTTGGAATGTGAGAAGGTGGAACCACCACTGGATTTAATAACAAGAGATGAAAGAGTTGCAGTTCGTCATTGTTCGTCGGTTTTTTGGACGTAGGTGTGTGCTGTCCATGGTTCTGAAGCACCGTGTTAGTTCCTCTGTTCTGATACCAGCCGTTGGTCGAAATTCAGTGGAAACTAAGATCTTCTTCTGATGAGACTGAAGAAAACAGCAGCTCTACCGAATAAAGGTAGGATGGATCAAAGTTAAATGTATAGATGTATTTAAGGACTCTCTTGTTGTTTTGATTGAACATTTTTGCTAGCAAAATGTTAGTTTGATGCAAGTTGAAATGAGTTAAGAGCGATAACTGTTGAAGTACTGGTCCATTTGGTACCAGGCCGTCAGAACTGCAGAATAAAAAAATGTAACTGATGTACTGGTCACCTCTGAAAGATCTGGCCTGGACACCAGTGCATTACATCACTGTATGAAGCCCACAGCCATCAGCAGCTTGGGATTCCAATATGGCGACGTTCTCGAAAACGCTTATTTAGACCACTAAACACAATGCAGCTCATCTGCAGGCTGGAGTTCCAAGTGCTATATTCTGAAAATAGAGGCAGCTATGCAAGGCGGTTTGGGGCGGGTCAGAAGTTTTCAAATGTGCAGGACCTGTGGATCGATAAAATCCCTGACCCAAGCATCACTAGTCCACAGGACAAAGGTTTGCAGCCCCAGCACATCATTGTAAGCTGGACCTGTAGGAATACATGTAAAATGCATCTGAGGTCATTTTAATGAGAATAATGTAACACTAATTTCATAAAAATATCATTTTCACATTTTACCTACCTGGAGGTCGTATCCCCATGGGCCATTTGGAAGAACTACATACTTCCCATCTCCTAAGCCTCTGATGTCACCATTTGGCTGACTGAGAAACTCAGTCAGTGATGTTCTGCCTTTAGTGGACACTTGATCTCTAGGAGTTTTGAGGAATCCAAAAGGCCATCTGGGCTTGCACCAAACCAGGTATGGTCATTAGACACCACCAGGCCTCTCCGTTCCACTGTGCGCCCTCGAGCCTCCAGGAGCTGAATGGCTTTGTCCTCACTCTGTTGACCATATTTAGTGGCTGTATTGCCAGTGAAGGTGGGGTGTAAGTGTTCATTAATACATTTCCATGGATTCGTTGTGCTCCGTTTAGCTAAACGGACTCATTGCAGTCAGTCCCAGCTTCCTTGCATCATGCCATAGTTGTGATGCACTCTGTGTTTGGGTCTCTTTGCTTAACTTCTCCAGTCGTAGATGAACATGTTTCATAAAAAGTCTGACACTTCCTGTAAGTCCATATTTTTCTGTGCTCTCTATGAGGCATGTGTAGGTCACACTGGCTCTGAGAGGATTCACTGTCCACATCTAATCTGTAGAATAGATCTGTTGAAGGGGGCCATTAGTCTGCAGCTGATACAGAAAAACTAATACAATGTTTTAAATTCTGTGATCCCTGAAAGGTTTTGGCACACCGTTGGAAGATGACAGACTGTTTGGATGTGATGTAGATGCAGAGCCTTCATAAAGGTGTTCAGCTTTATGGCGTTTCAACTGTATGAGCTTTAACTTGTGTTTTCTGGTGCCCTCATTCCACTTCCTCTGTACAACAGTGCATGATGATCCGGCCTGACTGCATTCCCAACCTGAAATTTAAAAAAATCTAACATATATACTCACTTTAGAACCCAAAACAGCAGCTCTCCTAACCAGAGCAGGAATTAGTCAGGACTCCTAAATGACCACTAAATGGTTACTTTCCAGGATCTGTTAAAACAGATCCAATCAGTACAACAGACTTCAAAACAGTCCAGGAGCAAAGTTACAGCTTTCACAGGATACCCTGTCTCAGTGTCAAAGCATAGTCTCACCACTCTACCAACTACTGGCCTTTTATATCCCATCCAGCTGGGATTGTTGAGTTCAGTTGAGTGGATGCAGCTGCGCCAGGGTGCAGAGGACACTCTACTACCACAGTAGCTCTGCTAGCTGATGATCCTCTGATGACCGCAGTGACCGAGCCGTGACGTCAGCCTTAGCCAGAGGATTCCAGTAGGTGGAGCCGTTCCTTCAGGACCCTGTATGCTAGTGGTAGAGACTTGGATTTGATGCAACAGCTAAAGGTAGCCAGTGGAGCTCCATGAACAGAGGGGGGACATGTGCTCTTTTAGGCTGACTGAAGACCAATCTGAACCATCTGTAGAGGTTTACCAGTCCAGACTGGAAACCAGTTAGAAGGACATTGCAGTGGTCAAGGAGGGAGATGACCATAGACTGGACCAGGAGCTGGTGGTGGCCTGGGTCAGGTGGTCTGATCTTTAGGATGTTGAATAAAGTGAAGCGACAGAAGCAACCTGATCTTTAAAGGTCAGCTGGTCATCAGATCTCAGCTGTCTCTGATGGACCAGAGACAGGGACTCAGTCTGGACTGAGGTCTTGTGTTGGATGGTTGGTTTGTCTGGGAGGACAAGCAGTTCAGTTTTAGAGGTTGAGTTGGAGATGATGGCTTTCATCCATCTCCATCTATCAGAGAGACAGTCTGAGACTCACTCTGAGACTGTGAGGTCATCAGGTGGGACTGACAGGTAGAGCTGGGTGTCGTCAGCATAGCAGTGGTAGGAGAAGCCATGTGATTAGATGATCTGACCCAGTGAGGTGGTGTACATGGTCCTAGTACGGAGCCTTGAGGAACCCCTGTGATGAGGTGGTGCTCAGCAGAAGTGTGACAGAGTCAGGATCCTGTGAATGAGGGATGACTCAAACCAGGAGGGTGCTCTCCCTGTGATTCCAGAGAGTACTGACAGAAGGATTTTCTTTTGGAATGTCTGTCAGACTGCTTCACGGCTAGCCTAGTGAACTAGACCATCAGGTCTGCTCTGCAGACTTTGGTCTAGACACGCTCCACTGGAACCTCAGCAGCCCACTGATTGGTCAGGTCAGTCTCGTACCAGGCGGGATTAGCTGATGACAGCAGAGCTTCAACTCTGAAAGTAAACAACATGGCGAACTCTCGGGAGCTGCGTTCGTTTGAAGCGTCTTTGTCATCAACTCTAGACGATTTAGATCTGGGCTTTTCTCTAACACGTGAACAGATAGAGGGACTTCAGTCTTTCATTTTGAAAAAGGACTTATTGGCCGCTTTGCTGATGGGACGTGGTAAAAGTTTCACCTCTCAGCTGGCTCCGGTCGTTGCTAAATGGCTCTGATTGGTCCTAGCGCTATCCAATAGCATGTGAAGACAGTTTGATTGACAACCGCTGATCCCGCCCCATGAATGAGTGGTTTTAATGGCTCGTGGCCAGACTAGATATGTGAATGTATAGTCTGGTGTACAGTTCACCACCACCAGAGTGTGAGTGCATGAATAATGGAATTTGTTTAGCACTTTGACCATAAAATCTAACCCATATAGAAGAATACCCATTTCCTGATGTAAACAATGACATCATACTTGAGTCATTTCAGGCTGTTTCCTTCAGGTAGAGCACTATAGGTCAACTTTCTGTCCTCTAGACATCATTTCCCCATGTCTCCTACTCAATGGTTTTGATGTTCCCTTATTATTATTATCAGTCATTACCATGTCCATTAGGGAGGGGGCGATGCCCTCATTATTTCAACAGGCAGTGATGAGACCTGTTCTGAAGAATGTAGGTTTAGATCCAGAAGCCAACTATTGTACAATTTCTTTATAGGTCCTCCTGCTAAAACTAAAATGTGTCAGGAACTCCTTGGTTCCTTTTCCTGTTATTAAACCTCCTGTATGTCTGTATCAGAGGGGTCATCTGTGATAGTAACCTCTCATTTGTGAAGCAAGACCATAGAATGACTTTGATCCAGGGTCAATCCTTTCTTTTTCTCGTATGGATCTTAAAACGTGACTCATGCTTTCATTTTTTCATTCCTTGACTTTTGTAACTCTGTGTTCTAGAATCAATAAATCCTTAATGTGGAGGTTACAGTGAGTCCAGATGCTGCAGCTGGTTTTTAGTCTGAACATGAAAATATGGTTCTGTCTCCTGCTCTAGCTACTCTGCACTGCCAGTTTTAAAACTGATTGAAAATTTGTATGTATTATCTTTTGAATCTTTACATAGCAATGCTTCCACCCATATATCTGACTTGTGTGTCCCGCATCAGCCAATCAGAGGTCTCAGATCATCTGATCAGTTTTAGAGCCGACGGGACTTTCTCAGCTGAAGTTCCTGGCCTGCCTCCAGGTCCTCCAGGTGTTCTGGTCATGAAGAGAGGGCAGCTCACAGCCAGTCACCTTCTGAGCAGACCTGATGAGGCCCTCTGTGGACCCAGCAGACCAGACTGTGATGGAGGTGTGGAGGATGAATTCAGAGATGGATATGTCAGCAGCAGGGGTCACGTTAATGGAATGTTGTCCATCACTGACCTTTTTTTAAGACCATCTAATGACCGTCGGTCATTTTGACAGACTGTTATTCACACTCCTGACCACTAGGTGGTAAGTGAGCAGAATAATTAGTTGTTGGTGTCTCTCAATGCATGATGTAGATCAGTTGAACAGCACTACCACTGTACTGAATGGAAACATCCTGGTTGCTATAGTAACACGTCACACTACACAACAGCTGTAAGCAAACACATGACCTCGTTGACTTTACTCTAAAATAAAGTTGTGCACACGCTGGCGGAAAAAATGAAGCTGCAAGCGCTGCAGGATCCACGGCCGTATAAGACTCCTTAGTGATGGGAAGTCTCGTCTTCTTCCGCTTTATCCGGGTCCGGGTCGCGGGGGCAGCATCCCAACCAGGGAGCCCCAGCCACCTCCACCAGCTCCTCCAGCAGGACCCCAAGACGTTCCCGGGCCAGAACAAAGATGTACTTTCTCCAGCTTGTCCTGGGTCGACCCGGGGGCCTCCTGCCGGCAGGACATGCCTGAAACACCTCCCTGGGGAGGCGTCCAGGAGGCATCCTGACAAGATGCCTGAACCACTTCAGCTGGCTCCTTTCTACATGGAGGAGCAGCGGTTCTACTCCGAGTCTCTCCCGGATGTCTCTCCTCACCCTATCCCTAAGGCTGAGCCCGGCCACCCTGCGGAGAAAACTCATTTCGTCCGCTTGTATCCACGATCTCGTTTTTTCGGTCATTACCCAGAGCTCATGACCAGGTGAGGATTGGGAGGTAGATCGACCGGTAAATCAAGAGCCTTGCTTTCTGGCTCAGCTGTCAGAACAGGTGACCTTGGAGGAGTCCAACCCTCACTGGAAACAGGTCTGGCTTACTGTCGGCTATGAGGACCAAACTCACACTCCTCTGGTACAGGGACTGAATGGTCCTTAACAAAAGACCATCCACCTCGTACTCCTGGAGCGCCCCCACAGGGTGTCCCTGGGGACACGGTCATGTGCGATGGTAAAGGCTAGTTTATACTTCTCCGTTTGCATCGGTACGGAGACACGCAACGCCATTATACGTCGATGCAAGAGCTCTCCGACATCCATGCAAGGACGGACGGAGTCGAGCTCACTTTTCTAACTATCCGTCGAACGAGACAGAGAGCGCACGTCTCTGATTGGTCGGCTCAACACCTCGTGATCATTTCTGTCTTGACGCTGGTATCAACAGAGTAGTAATAGTAAAATCTCGCGGAAGCAGATATGGATCAGCTCAAGAAACGTCTGGCAGACGAAGTACGAACATTTATATAATCCATCAGTGTCCCTAAAGGGTTAAACAAGAGCTACATGTTTGCTCGTCGTCTGCCTCGTCCTCACTGAACGGACGGACATTCAACAGACGCCGCCGTCTCCTCACTCCTGTTTCATTCTTTTTAACAACATTGTTTGTTCCTCCAGATCAATCTGTTCAAACTCAATCAGAATTCACTCTCTGTCGGCCATTACTGAGCTGAAGTAAACAAGCTTTGGTCGACCTGAGACATTACTGCAGAAAAGTTATACGCCCTCTGCTGTCCTGGTGGAGAATTGCTTCACAACACTGACGGAGAAGTAAAAATCAAAAGTATAAACTAGGCTTAAGTGCCAATGAAAACAAGCCACTCTCATCAAAGGCTACGCGACCAGCCCAGGACGGCCCACGGTTACAAAAATCCCAGTATTCCCGATGGCCAGTCCAGCAGTGGTTCAGACCACAGCAGGTGAACTGTTCACATTTTAAGGGCAGACCTTTGATCTAATGGTTTATAAGAAGCTCTGGGACCACAGTCAGCAGTTTCTGTCACCGTGGAGAAAAAAGTCAGATGCGTTCATCTGATTGTGTGACGAGACTATGTGTTTTCTCTGTTCAGATTGTTAAGACTGAGAGTTATTAAAATGAATGACAAGTAAATGCTGTTGAATATGTCATTATTATCATTATAATTATTATTATCATTGAAAAATTAAGAAGTAACTTATTTTTTCTTCAGGCAAAACATCTGGTCAGCAGATAAAACTGACCTGTTTAGAATAGAATTACTTTATTCTTTATTATTAATTCACTTTTAGGTCTAGATTAAACATTACATATTTTTAGCTTAGTATATATTTATATATACTAAGCATTATTATTATTATTTTATTTATTAATATTAATATTATTATTAATTAATTATTATTATTATTAATTAAAATTAATATTATTTATTTATTTTATTATTATTATTAAGCATTATTATTAAGCAGTATTATATATACTCTCGATATATTTATATAGTTATATTTTCTAATTGTCTTTAACCTCCTAAGACCCGAAGTCTTTCATGACTGCATTTTTAATTTCTTTTTGCTATTTGGGCTGATTTGGGACCTGATGATTATCAAAACAAAGAATGATCTTTGTACCTGATGTAGTTTCTTAGAAAAATGATGTCCACGTATGAGGACATTCGTTTTATATTGAGATAAAACTCTATAAATCACAACTGAGTATGTACAAAACTTTATGTGGTGTCTGAACACAGCAGGATTTTTTCTGAGTACAAAAACTAAATGAGAGCCTGGTACTAGTACAGTCCAGTACCAGACTGTAGTACACGACTCTAGTACCAGAATTCCAGTACCAGACTTGAGTACCAGACTGTAGTACATGACTCTAGTACCAGACTTGAGTACCAGACTGTAGTACAAGACTCTAGTACCAGAATTCCAGTACCAGACTTGAGTACCAGACTATAGTACATGACTCTAGTATCAGAATTCGAGTACCAGACTGTAGTACACGACTCTAGTACCAGAATCCCAGTACCAGACTTGAGTACCAGACTGTAGTATACGACTCTAGTACCAGACTGTAGTACATGACTCAAGTACCAGAATTCCAGTACCAGACTCGATTACCAGACTCGAGTACCAGAATTCTAGTACCAGACTGTAGTACATAAATCTAGTACCAGAATTTCAGTACCAGACTGTAGTACACAACTCTAGTACCAGAATTCCAGTACTGTAGTACACAACTCTAGTACCAGACTGTAGTACACGACTCTAGTGCCGGAATTCCAGTACCAGACTCTAGTACCAAACTCCAGTACCAGATTGTAGTACACAACTCTAGTACCAGAATTCCAGTACTGTAGTACACAACTCTGGTACCAGACTCCAGTACCAGACTGTAGTACACGACTCTAGTGCCGGAATTCCAGTACCAGACTCTAGTACCAAACTCCAGTACCAGACTGTAGTACACAACTCTAGTACCAGAATTCCAGTACCAGACTCTAGTACCAGACTGTAGTATCTCTAGTACCAGAATTCTAGTACCAGACTGTAGTACACGACTCTAGTACCAGAATTCCACTACCAGACTCGAGTACCAGACTGTAGTATACGACTCTAGTACCAGACTGTAGTACACGACTCTAGTACCAGAATTCCACTACCAGACTCGAGTACCAGACTGTAGTATATGACTCTAGTACCAGACTGTAGTACACGACTCTAGTACAAGAATTCCAGTACCAGACTCGAGTACAAGAATTCTAGTACCAGACTGTAGTACATAACTCTAGTACCAGAATTTCAGTACTAGACTGTAGTACACAACTCTAGTACCAGAATTCCAGTACCAGACTGTAGTACACAACTCTAGTACCAGAATTCCCGTAGGCTACCAGACTGTAGTACCAACCTCCAGTACCAGACTGTAGTTCCAGACTGAAGACTCCAGTACCAGACACCACTACCAGGCTCCTATACCAGACTCTAATACTAGACTCCAGTACCAGACTAGTACCAGACTACAGTACCAGACTCTAGTACCAGTACCATACTCTAATACAAGATTCCAGTACCAGACTCTGTAACTCCCTTTGTCCACTGTCCACTTTGACACTGTCAACAAAGTTTACAAAACTATGTCCCTCTGCCCACATACGTGTACCAGATGTTTAGAGGCATGGTAAATCATTACAGTTACTAACATTTGTAAAATTTGACTTCCATATTGAACATTGAACACTTTCATACATATCTGAACAAGAATCAGCCATGAAATGTGATTGGATGTTTTACCTGGTCTAAGTGTGGCTCGGGAGTTGGCATATGAATTTCTTAGTATGTTGTCAGCCATCTTGAAACTAACGTGTAATGAGAAATACTCTTCTGCCACCACCAGGTGGCAGTATAATGTCCTCGTATGTGGATATCAGGTCTTTGTAGAGCAAAAATTAGTACTTTGGTCTAGACAGCCCAAAATGTGATGTCCACATATGTGAATGCCAGATCTATATTTTGTACGTCTTAATGGTTGTATTTAGTTTATCTGCTGAGTATGTGATTGCTAGTTGTTTTTAATGCGTGTTTATTTCATGTAAATCATTTTGGCTTCAACACTTTTAGAAGTGCTTTAAAAAGAAAGGTGAACTTTTTTGGTTAATTAACAAAGAAAATTATCAGATGAAACTCTTTTCTCTACAATAATAAACCTGATCAAGTTACCCAGAAACAGATAGATGTAGAAAGACAGATGAATAAGGTTTTTATGAATTATCACTTGAGATTGTATCGGCAGAACCTGAAAACCTCTGAAATGTAAAAGAAGATAAAGCAGGTTATTTACAGCTTTGACTGCCAATCCACCCTCCCTCCAACAGCCTGACTTCAGAGGTCATTCCTGTCCACCAGGCTTGAGTGTATGTGTAATTACTGCTCTCTCCCCACTATGAGGGTCTGCCCTGCTTTCTGAAAGGTCCTTCATTCTTCCTGGTCCAGCAGCTCATTTGGGAAGAGAACTACTCATTAGACTGCCTCTTTTAAGCCATGTTTGGCCCACAAGGTCAGATGTTACAAAGGTCCAACAACTGAAAGCTATAACGTCTAATCTCTAGCAAAGTCTATATTAGAGAAGCTCAGAAGAGCGTTTTAGACTCGGGTTTCTGTTCCCACTCCTCATTAGACTCATTCTGTCTGAGCTGTCAAGTATTATCTGACTGACAGACCAGACTTTTTCATCAGGGCATAATAAATGGGGCAGCGTGTAGCTCAGTTGGTAGAGTGGCCAGTCTGGCAACCAGAGGGTTGCCGGTTCAATCCCAGCTCCATTGTTGGTTTTCAAAACCCTACAATTCCTAAAAACTGAAGTAGGTAACACTGTCAAAGTTTTACTCTAACTACATTATAATTTTGCAAACATTGTCACAAAATCAAATACACCACAATGCATTTGCCCACAGATCGTTCAGATACTTTCCTGGATCTACCGCCCTGTTAGAGCCTCCCTTCCTGCTTTGTTTTAGATCCAATCTGGGCTTATGAGCAAAGACGTACCACAAGGTATGTGATGCTTCAGAGCAGGTAATCACCAGAAACAAACTGAAAAATGTGAAAAGCACATTACGTGGAACTGTGACATTTCTGCAATTTTGAGAGACCAAAAGTAGTTGCTGCCCCAGCAATTTTCCCCCTGAAGCATCAACCACCAGGCTCTTAAAAGCACTATTATTATGGATGGACATGACGCAGAGGTGCCCTGGTTCTGACTGGAAGAAAGGGAGGTGGTATTAGAGCGCTGCCTGCATGTGAAGACACAGAGTGGTGAAACGGGTTGGAAAACGCTTCAGTGACATTTAGTCTGCAGGATACAGCTCAAAGTGTTGCAGCATCTAAGACAGCAGTCAGTGTAAAACACTCTTATTAAGAAGAATTATGAATCCTTTTAGTTTTTTCTGTCATTTGCAGATAAAAGAGCACAGCGCTGTAATTATGAGCCAGCAAGACATCAGAGAGCTGAAAAGACAGGATTTATGAAGAGTCCTCACATGCATGTGTAGAGTTCTCTACAGCTGAGCAAGCTGCTGGCTCACGATTAGCAAACCACTGCTAATGTTAAAAAACAGTCAGAGTAAAACTTGGTAGCACATCTCATCAAATGTAGCGTTTTATAAACTCTATTTTTAGTTTATAACTGGCACACACTTCTGTAGAATCACTAGCAAGTTTTGTCAGTCTGACAGAGGAGTTTCTCTGAAGCTTTCACTCACCAGTGTTCACAGGTACTCTAGATTCATTCTGATGTCACAGGGAGTAGATTATGTATCTTAATATTGACGAATAGAAGTCTGAGTCCAGGAATTAGACTTTAGAAGTTTTATTATGAAAAGATGGATGAACAGACAGTTATAAACAGTTAGCAGTGAGGTAGCAGGATTTAAGCTTTTGGTCAACGCGATGGTATTGTGTTCTAAATTGAATCTTTAAGATAAGCTTTACACTGTGTGCAGAATTATTAGGCAAATGAGTATTTTGACCACATCATCCTCTTTATGCATGTTGTCTTACTCCAAGCTGTATAGGCTCAAAGCCTACTACCAATGAAGCATATCAGGTGATGTGCATCTCTGTAATGAGAAGGGGTGTGGTCTAATGACATCAACACCCTATATCAGGTGTGCATAATTATTAGGCAACTTTACAAAAACAAATATCTACCCATTTCAATGATTTATTTTTACCAGTGAAACCAATGTAACACCTCCACATTCAGAAATCTACATTTCTGACATTCAAAAACAAAACAAAAACAAATCAGTGACCAATATAGCCGCCTTTCTTTGCAAGGACACCCCAAAGCCTGCCATCCATGGATTCTGTCAGTGTTTTGATCTGTTCACCATCAACATTGCGTGCAGCAGCAACCACAGCCTCCCAGACACTGTTCAGAGAGGTGTACTGGTTTCCCTCTTTGTAAATCTCACATTTGATGATGGACCACAGGTTCTCAATGGGGTTCAGATCAGGTGAACAAGGAGGCCATGTCATTAGTTTTCCTTCTTTTATACCCTTTCTCTCCAGCCACGCTGTGGAGTACTTGGACGCGTGTGATGGAGCATTGTCCTGCATGAAAATCATGTTTTTCTTGAAGGATGCAGACTTCTTCCTGTACCACTGCTTGAAGAAGGTGTCTTCCAGAAACTGGCAGTAGGACTGGGAGTTGAGCTTGATTCCATCCTCAACCCGAAAAGGCCCCACAAGCTCATCTTTGATGATAGCAGCCCAAACGAGTACTCCACCTCCACCTTGCTGGCGTCTGAGTGGGACTGGAGCTCTCTGCCCTTTACCAATCAGCCACGGGCCCATCCATCTGGCCCATCAAGACTCACTCTCATTTCATCAGTCCATAAAACCTTAGAAAACTCAGTCTGGAGATATTTCTTGGCCCAGTCCTGACGTTTCAGCTTGTGTGTCTTGTTCAGTGGTGGTCGTCTTTCAGCCTTTCTTACCTTGGCCATGTCTCTGAGTATTGCACACCTTGTGCTTTTGGGCACTCCAGTGATGTTGCAGCTCTGAAATATGGCCAAACTGGTGGCAAGTGGCATCTTGGCAGCTGCACGCTGGACTCTTCTCAGTTCAGGGGCAGTTATTTTGCGCCTTGGTTTTTCCACACGCTTCTTGCGACCCTGTTGACTATTTTGAATGAAACGCTTGATTGTTCGATGATCACGCTTCAGAAGCTTTGCAATTTTAAGTGTACTGCATCCCTCTGCAAGATATCTCACTAGTTTTGACTTTTCTGAGCCTGTCAAGTCCTTCTTTTGACCCATTTTGCCAAAGGAAAGGAAGTTGCCTAATAATTATGCACACCTGATATAGGGTGT
>SSNR01000241.1:976161-1013545 GCA_006937965.1 Callopanchax toddi | reverse complement strand
TTCCTGTACTAAATTACACTCTTTTTACCCCTCTGTCTCCCCAATCTGCCCAAAATGCAAAGCAGCAGAGGGCACTCTCGGTCATCTCTTCTGGTCCTGCCCTAAACTAAACCAGTTCTGGTCAGGTATTTTCAAATGTCTCTCCAAGATCCATGGCTGTGATATCATTCCAGACCCATACACTGCTATATTGGGCGGATCCCGACGTCTCACTACCTTAACCCATGTCCAAAAAAAAAACAGTACAATATTGCATGGTCATTGCTAAAAGAAATCTTATCTTTGTGGAAGAGTGAAGAGGTGCCGTCTTTTGAGATCTGGATGTCAGCAGTTATTAACTATCTGCAACTAGAGCAGATCCGACACAACGTTTGTTTAACCCCTGAGACTTTTGACAAAATGTGGCAGCCTTTTATGTTATATTTGACAAGAGTATAACTTTGGGAGTACTTGTGTGTTGTGTGTGTATCACTGGTGCTATTCGCCATGTTTAGTTCACTTTGTCTAAAAAATTATCTGAATGATGCTAACTAATCTATTTATTGCAAAGCTTTAGCAATATGTCTGAGCAGACTTTATACTTCTGTTTGTTTATTTTATTTTATTTTTGTTTGGTTTTATTTATCTATTTTTCCCACATCTACCCTTTTCTGTATGTACGCATAAATGATACATATGTTAACTTTCTTTAGCTGATTTAATTCTTATACTCTTTACACTAGTTTGTTTCCCTACAGGAATGGGAGTGGGTAATCTGTTTGCTTTTGAGATCATTTGCTTTTGTTCATACCATTTACATTGCTTGTACTTGCATTACTTCTATAACTGAAAACCTATAAATAAAAAAATAAATAAAATTTAAAAAAAGACCGCTCTTATCCTCTTCGAATAACTAACTAGCACACTGGAATATCACTCTGTCAGACCAGAAAACCCTATCCATCCAGGGATAAAAAAAAATCAATAACCAAAGTGGGGGACATCAAATGCAGAGGGGGGTAAATCCCCCCCCCCCCCCACCATCAAACTGGTTAAAATCAAAATAAATTCCAAATGTATAAGTCTATAGTTCAGAAGCAGTGTTGGGTAAGTTACTTTAAAATTGTAATATATTACTATTACTAGTTGCAGCAAAAAAAAGTAATATAGTTTGTATTACATATTACAGTCCCCAAAAAGAAACTAAGGTACACTACTTTGAGTTACTTTTGGCAAAATATCTTATGTGACAGCATTCTAAAATACTATATCTGATCAATTTACATTTTCTACGAGAATGACACCAGCAAATACTGTATTTTTCTCACTTTTTTATTAAACTACAGTCAATTCTAAAGAATATTTTATTAATGTCGGTCCATACATCAGCTGTTGATGCTCCTGGGCTTCATATATTCTCTTCAGCTCCGTTTCCATAGCAGCACACGTCTTATCCAACTGCTTGGCAAAGGTTTTTTTGGGGGGTGCGGGTGGGGTATTGTAACTAATAAGTTACTCAAATTGTAACTAGTAATATATTACTTTACTTTAAAAGACTAATGTTAATATATTACTAGTTACTCATAAAAGGAATATATTACTGTAACTAATTACTTTGTAACTAGTTACTCCCAACACTGTTCAGAAGTGACTTGCATTTTAAAATTGATGTCTAGCTAACATCATGGTTTTAGGCTAAAGTTACTCATTTCCACGTAGAAATATATTCGTTGATGTTTGGACAAAGTCTTTAAATTGTACAATAGAAACTGAAGTTTTTCCACTGATCAGCAAACGCTTGTGTAGGAAAAGTGACAGCACACAGCAGTGTGGTCAGTCTACAGAAACCACATGACCAGAGGCTGCAGTGTGCATGTTGTTTAGAAACAATCCCACCTCATGGAGGTCTTTATAATAAACTAAAGGTCTGGAAGGCTTTCTTTATTTCAACAGGAATATATGTGTTTTGTGTACTTGGTCACTTTTCCAGCTTTACCATTAGAGCCAGAGTAAAATTCCATGTACTTCCCTTTGAGTGGGTCTTACAGCAACTCCTACAAGAACGAAATCACAATCTGAGGTTTTGGTTACTGAGTAGAGTGAAACGGGGGCACAGACATCCTCAGCATCACAGCATGATACGATCAGCAGCTGCTTCAAGAGACTCGTAGAAACGTCGCTTTGTTCTGCTTCTACCGAAGGTAATGCATAAAAACGACTTTTAAATTAAAATCTGTAATAGGTAAGCTTTTCTGTTTAGCTGTACTGCAATGTTTGAATGGATTTTACAAACATAAAAGCAGATCTTTCTTCTCTTTCAGCTCAATACCAGCAGCGAACCGGTATGGGTAGATGCAAACTGTGGTTTCTTTTCCTTCTGCGGCTAACGATTTGTTCTTGCAATGAAGGTAAAGTCCAAAAACGACTTATTTTTTCTGTGTTTTACATAAAATGTTGATTTCTTATTATAGGGTGTCAGAAAGCAAATACAAACTTTGTGTATTACTACTTCTGTAGTGTTGAATGCTAGCATTACATTCTTCTGGGTTCTAATGGGGATTGAAATTGCTAGAACTTTTAAGCTTTTGAATGTGTAGTAGTTTTTTAATAAAGGTGCTTGAAAATGAAAATTCAGGTTTTTGTGAAAAGTCAATGTTAAAATCCTTCACATTTTAATGGTACATTTAGCATTATTTCTACTAGCTTTTTGTGTGTACTGGTACTGTAAATCCTCATCAGTGTAATGTGCTGAAAACCCCCCAAAACACATGTCGAAAGTGTTTAAAGTGCTTGAATTAAATGTTGATGAATGTGTAAAAATTGATACTTATATCTGCTAATTGACTTTTATTTTAATTGACTGCAGGAAGACCAAAACAGAATGTGAAAACCATCAGTAAAGAAGATGATTTTACTCCAGCCTGCAGCAACGTCACACTACACCTGATTGGACTTTTAGTTTGTAGGATCAGACCTGAGAGGAGCAGAGAAGAAGAATGTCGTCTGACTTATCAAAGGAAGAAAGGCTTTGAGCAAAAATGTGACTCCAGGTTCTCACTGGTGACAATAAATCAGACCGTGTTCCTCCACCTGAGCAATTTAACACCAGACAATAGTGGGAAATACACTTGTGATTGTTCATATAATGGAGGAATGTTTTTTCTACAACTCAACATCAGTGTGGAAGGTAAGTGATGGATTTATT
This sequence comes from Callopanchax toddi, assembly GCA_006937965.1. Taxonomy (NCBI): domain Eukaryota; kingdom Metazoa; phylum Chordata; class Actinopteri; order Cyprinodontiformes; family Nothobranchiidae; genus Callopanchax; species Callopanchax toddi. The sequence goes on along the minus strand of SSNR01000241.1, from coordinate 1,010,361 downwards.
TCATAACATAATTTACATGCTTTTTCCATGTTTTCAAGTCTTAAAATTATGACAAAAAGAAATAGCAAAAAGTCAAAACTGCTTTAATTCCATATGACAGCTTATTAGGGCCATTAAGGAGGTTAAAATAAGGAGGAAGGGTCAATATTAGAGTCAGGAAACTCCTGTTTGTGCACCTGAATGAGACTGTATAGTTTTTTGGCCAATCTTAAAGCATCTAAAGTGAAACTTTCTATAATCCTTCACAAAAGAGTCTCAAACATTCACATGTTTCTAAAAATGCTCAAAAAACATCTGAAGCTTTTAAACAGGATTTCTCTTTATTGTTGTTGTGTTTAGCTCCAGAAGCAAGTTAAGGTGTATTTACTAAAATAAATGTCTCTTTATTCAATCTTATTTAGGTAAAACCATCATAGTTCATTCACACAAAGCATTATGGGTATTGTAGGACTTCATGGCTGATTTAGTTTTTGATTGCCTTTTTATAAAAGTGGCTTCATTTTTATAGTACTAGAGCTTTTTTGGGGGAACATTTTGTCTTTAATCTTCTGAGTGGCCCTAACATGACTTCATATTTCTGCTGAAAACGTTCGACTGCAATAAAAGCAACTAAACCAGAGTCAGTGGAAAATAATCAGGAAGGGCACTTTGCTTTATAAAAGCCCACTTAATACTAGGAGAGTGATTTCTTTTTTTTCCACATAATACTTTTTCAACTGTTCTGCTTTTTCTTTATTTTAGGAAATAACGTCACCATCAATCCAACAGAAACAACTCCACATAGAGTTAAAACTGGAGTTCCTGTGCTCATTGGCTTCATTATCATCATTGTCGTCATTATAGCTGTAGTCATTCTGGGAGTTGTTTGGAGTATAAAACGACACAGGTAAGAGATTGTTAGAAATTCAATGTTAAATGTGCCCAAGATTCAGGTTCTGATATGAAGGAACTAAATTTAACAAAAAACTCTACATCTTTAACTTCCACACATAGAAAAACGAAAGAAACCAGTCAATTTTTTGAATTTTTAAAATATTTGGAGCAATAAGGGTTATGATTTATTGTAAAGAAATAATAATGTTAAACTAATAATATTAATGATAATATGAAGTAATAATGTTTAACTGTGGGGAGAGGGACTGCAGAGGGGGAGCAGCTCAGATGGAAAACAGTTGAGAAAAGAGCAGAATAATCTGTTAGTGACGGAGAACTAATAAAAGAAAAGACATCTAAACAATTCAGAGGAAATAAAAGCAAATGATGAAAAAAAACATTAAAACTAATACAAGAGACAAATAAACCTCTGAACTCCTAAATAAATCAAATCACACAACTTGTGAGTCGGTGCAGTTTAGTATTTGTATTTATTGGATATACGTTTCTATGCTGATGACTTCATGTTTTACTTTATGAACACAAAAAAACAAAAACACACTCCAATCATCCACATCATGACAGATGGAGTTCAGTGTTGTATTAAAACATTCTGCGTACCATGTTGCTCATGACAATGATACTCTGACACATACAGTATTAAGCTCTAAATAAACCACACACCTTTCCCCTGGCCATCCTCAGTAGGGCTTTGGGCACTGGGAGGAAAGTTTGAACTGCAAAAACAGGAAACCAAAAAGGTGGTCAATGAAATGCTAAACTAAATTTATTATAAACAATTTTTAAAAAGTTTGTAATAAGTTGTTTGTTTTTTTTAGAAGAAGACGTGAAGCTATCATAACGACGGGCGAGAATACGGTACTATACAGAATAATGTGTTTTGTGTTGTTGTCCTTGACCTATTTAAAACATTATGAACCTTTTTTGTCTTTCTTCCAGGAAATGACCAACGTTGAGCCATACAGCGTCTTCATGCAGAAGAAAAACAGCCTTTATTTAACCTCCATAAACCACACCAGTGCATCCAGGAATCATTTAAACCTGCCTGGAGCTGATAATAGGGGCTTTGGGGCGCCTTTGTAGAGTTCAGGGTGAATTTTGTACTTTTATGTAATTTATGTTTTATGATTTGCTAGTTTTAATTGGATGTATTATGTTTAACACAGATTTCCTAAAGTAGATCTGTTAAAAAAAGTTTTATTCTGTTTGTGTCAGAATGCTATATTGTAGGAAACTTGTTTCCTTAGGGGGGGGGGGGGGTGATGTTTGTTTGGGGTTTTTAAACATCAGTCACTCTCACTTACGCTGCAGCAGCAGCACACTGCAAAAACTGATTTCTAAGAAAGTAAAATAGCCTTGGTTTTATACATTTTGACTTATTTTTGTCTAAAAAGAAAATGTATTCTTACAACCCTACTTGAAACAGGCCAAATCTTCTTAAATATGGTCAAATTTTCTAGATTTGAGCAAAAAAAAAAAAAAAAAAAATCTGCCAATGGGGTAAGCAAAATTTGCTTGGCTAGATTCCTTAAAAATAGCAAAATTTTCTGCATTTAGAACAATTCACTTGTTTTAAAGAATCTAGCCAAGCAAATTTTGCTTACCCCATTTGCAGATTTTTTTTGCTCAAATTTACAAAATTTGACTATATTTAAGAAGATTTGGCCTGTTTCAAGTAGGACTGTAAGAATATATTTTCTTTTTAAACAAAAATAAGTCAATGTGTAAAAACAAGGCTATTTTACTTACTTAGAAATCAGTTTTTGCAGTGAGAGGTGTCAGGCTGACCGACAGTCTCTCTGGTTTCCTGTTTCGGCATCCTGCTCTCGGCTAAACGTACCACGCAGCGTTCTCGGATGCTTGTGTGAAACGCCTCTACACCTTAACTGTTGCATGCAGGAATCCTTAACCAGCAAATGACACTTGAACTAATTCTGTCACTTCTTTCTGGCTGATCAAAGTTTCTTCTCCAGTTCTGTATCACTCAGCATCTCTCTAAGTGTTGGTCTGTGTACGCTCGATGCTGAGCTGAAGGCTGCATGTATGACTAGTAAAACCCCCTAGAACTGCCCCTGATTTGATCCTTTTTATCCCAAAAATCATATTTAGATGTTTGATTCTTTCAGTTATCTCCTTGTGTGTTCTCTGAAGTCAAACTCCACCCACGATGTTTTAGTCCGTGCCACCGTGTAACTATATATCCACCATAATGAGTGAATCTACAAACTCCTGCTCTGGACTGGAGCCACAGAGAGAGAGAAACCACACACACACATTGGTTATAGTTTTGTTGAAAAGCTCCACAACTTCATCAAACCAAGTTTTAGAAATGCAGTCTTTTATCACATTTAAATAAATCTTTTGAAGTTATGAAATGTTCATATGTAAACTGGTGCCAGCCTCTTGTTTTGACTGCTCAAACCCCCCCTTTTACCTGCCCTGTTTTGTTTATAGTGACCTGTCCTAGAATGGCAGACTGCAGCAGCCAGGTTGCAACGAAAAATACTTTGTGGTTCCAAACGACCTCGTTTATTTGCCTGTTTTGCATCTCTGTGGCCCAGAAGCTGCACCCAGATTCCAGTTGTTGCTCTCTTTAGTCTCTTTCATTTCAAACATATGCAGTCCAAAAAAAAAACCCAAAAAACAGTGGGGGGAGGGGAGTAGTTGGCAGCCACCGATTATGCAAGTTGTTAAAAGATGAGGGAGTTCTGTAATGTTCATCGTAGGAACACTGCAAGTGTGAGAGACAAAAAATCCAAGAAATCACATTGTATGATTTTTAAAGAATTTATTTGAATATTGGTGCAGAAAATAAGTATTTGGTCAATAACAAAAGTTCACCTCAATAAGAACCTTGAAATGCTTTTTATGCAGACACTACTTCATTGTTTGGGATCATTGTGGAAGATCCAGCTACGTTTCATCTTCAGTGTTCTCCATGATGGGAGGAGGTTTTTGCCCAGAATCTCACCATACATGGACCCATTCATCCTTTCATTAATAAAGATCAGTCATCCTGTCTCCTTTGCAGGAAACCAGCCCCAAAGCATGATGTTTGATTGTCAGTGATCTTGAATTTATTCCATTTTCTAATAATTGCTCCAATGGTTGAACTCTTCTCACCAAGCTGCTTGCCTATTGGTTCCTCCCAGGTGTACACTCTTGTCCCTGGTGTCCTTAGACAGCTCTCTGGTCTTGACCATGGTGGAGGTTGAAGTCTGTTTGACGAGCGGACACACTTAATAAAGGAGAAGTAACATGTCTGCGAGGGCCAGAATTCTTGCTTGTTTTTAGGTGCAAAATACTTATTTTCTGCACAGTTATCCAAATAAATTATTTAAAAATCACACTGTGATTTCCTGGATTTGTTTGTATGTCTCTCACAGTTAGTGTTCTCATGATGAACATTAAAGACTTCTCTCATCTTTTTAAGTGGGAGAACTGGTGGTTGCCAAATACTTACCGGTATTTGCCCCTCTGTCAATGAGGCTTTACGTTGTTTCTATCTTCAATGTAAATGTTATAGTAGGGGTTATGATCGCTCTAAACTTTAAAAAAGTCTTCTTTCTTTCAGAATTTGCAGAGCTTGTGCTTGGTTTCATTCAAATTTATTCTAAATCTTTGCACACTTGCTGACTTTTTGTGCATGAATTTTTGCCCTTTGCTCCTAATTCAGGTCTGAGGTTATGCTTAAATTTATATAGGCCCTCTTTTCACTGGATTAGGACCCTGACTTATTAGAAGATGACTGGATTACAACTTCCTGAATTCACTTTTTGATTATTCCCAGGACCTGTTGCAATTTTATAGCAGAACAAAAAATATTTGTATCATCTGAAAATATAATAACTTTTACTGCATTAGAAACTCTGCAAAAATCATTAATGTGCATATAATTAGGGGTGCACATAAGCACGCAGGTTTGCGTGAGTGCCAATAACAATGCATGCAGGTGTTAATCTACTGTCACCGAGAGTCTGATGGATATAGGCATGGTGCAGGACCTAGGTGTGGTTGGGAGTGGGTAGGAGTAGTATATGCCTGGTCTTCACTTGAGTATCTCACTTGGAAAACTGAACCTTGTGGTACCCCACTTATTTTATTCCTATTTATTACTCACTAAATACGTCTTTCTTTCTTATCAGCCTCCCAGAGATGCTCACATAATGATTTATATATCGTGAACAAGTTTAAAGATCCTTCCTTTACCTCAAGGGTGGGAAACCTTTTCTTATAAGTGGCCATTTCCATGGGCCATATATGTGGATTTGGTGGTGGGAGGGTGTTTAGATATTGCAGCGGCTATTGTCCAGATCCAGCTTCGGTTCTGGACACACCCCATTCCCCTGGACTGGAGACCTCATGTTGCTTTCCAGACTGCAGAGCAGGTTGAGCATGTCGACCCACAACGGGAAGTGGAAATTACAGTGAGCCGCGCAGTTCACTCTGCAGCTTGGCCGCTGATGCTCGACTGCTATTGCATTCACTGACTCCAACCCAGACTTGAATATATGGATTACGGCCTATTTTATCATAAAAACACCATTGGTTGTTGATCATTTTCCCCCCCTGAGTTTAATTCATTATTTGACATTGCATGGTGGGTCTGATAAAAGGGGTCTGCGGACTTTTTACAACCCAGAGGTCGGAGGTTCCACACCCTGTTTTACCTGCATGGATGAGACTTGCTGTGTAAAATAAGTTTTATATAATCTTTAGAGCAAAGCTTTTTAGGTTGTAGTTCCTAAATTTTGGACAGCCTTCTTTTAGATTTGCAAAATATTTGCATTTTTTGCCCCTGCAATGAAATGCAAGAATCTCTTTTTATTTATAGGACGTTAAATTATTGTCTGAGCACAATGATGTAGGCCTGAGCTTTAAAATGTTATCAGATTATTGAAAATGAATTGTATTAAAGGTCATTCTTTCAGTCAGAATGAAATCTTTTAAACTGTAATAAACCAGCTGATATTTATGTCTTATCGTTCATGTTTTCTCTTTGTACTGTGGAGCAGATCACTGTTTTACTTGTCATGAGTTGCTATAAAAACAGAAGCAGTTTAATTAGATGGGTTTCCTGTTTAGAACAGGACGCAACCTCTCTGAGAGACTGAAGTCTTCCTCCCTCAGTACAATTTAGTTCTCACCTATAGCAGCAGCTCGTTTGATATTTGGGCCAAATGGATGCAATGAAGCTCTGCTTTTTTCTGTTTTTGACATTTGCTCTTGGTTTTCTGGATAGTGAAGGTAAAGTCACATTTCTACAAGTTTCATATTTAATGACATCAGCTGATTGTTTTAGTAGAAATGAGCAGAGTTTACTTTTTGCACATTTCAGGAATACATACATTGAGTGTTGATTGTAATGAACTTCTTACAGTGAATCTTGAGAAGACAATCGGAAAGGACCCAGATTTCACTCCAATCTGCACCAATGATACACAGAATACCGCCACAATGATAGTGTGTAGGATCAGAACTGAGAGGAGCAGAGGAGAGGAGTGTTTGCTCCTGTATCATCACAAAAAGGGTTTTGATCATCAGTGTGACTCCAAGTTCACACTGATAACAAAGAATCAGACTGTGTTTCTGCACCTGACCAGTTTAACACCAGCTGATGGAGGAAACTACACCTGTGAGTGTTTAAACCTTAACGGAACATTTATCCTCCACCTCAGCGTCACAGTCACAGGTGAGCTCCTGTTCTCGTTTATAACATGAATATAAAGATGATGTCATTTAGTCACATGTTTGATCAAATGTTTGTTAATAAAGTTAACTGGAATATGCAGAAGCCCTTAAAGGCAAACAAGAAATATATATATAAATATGGATTTGACCAAACATCTTTTTTTAAATAATTTTTTTTGTAACTTTTCTAGAAAATACTCCCAATATTTACAGTGGTTCAGTGGATTTAAGCGTCCATTCTGCAGGAGTATTAATTCCTTTGGCTTTGATGATTGTCACTATAACTTTAGTCACATTGGGATTTCTCTACAGAAGACAGTGTTACAGGTAAGTCAGCTGTCTTGTTGAATCAAATTTGACTAAGAAATGTGCACATACAGTATATTTTATATTTGATTGTTTTTCTTTCCACTATTGATTTTCTTGATATTTAATGTTGGTGTTCGAGGTCAGAAACATTTGCATCATCTGAACCAGGATGCCCTGCAACTCCAGTAAGTTATTTTTGTTTTACTTATAGTTTACTACTGTGTGACTGTAAGCTGCTGTAACCAAAGATGTCACAAAACCACTTATTACTGCATTTTCTGGGTCCAAATCAAGAGTGCTGTTACGGGAAGCCCAGACTGTCCTCTACCAGCTCATTCAGTAGAATCCGTCCCTCCACTGTGTTATGAGTTGACCTCTTACCGGTACCCACTCCCTGGGGAGGCATCCTGACTAGATGCTTGAACCACCTCAGCTCCTCTCAGTGTTTAGGAGCAGTGGTTATACTGCAAGGCCCTCCTGGATGTCTGAGCTCCTCGCCCTATCTCTGAGGCTGAGCCTCGCCTCCCTGCAGAGGACATCACACAGAGCTCATGAGAAGAAGTTTTATTTATATAGCGTTTCTCAAGAAAAGGACCACAACGTGCTTTACAGAAATAAACAGATGAGATGACGTAAACAAGCTATATATACACATAACAGAGCAATAAACAGAAAAGAAGACGTCAGAGGACATATCTAGGAGTTCATGAAAAGCCAGTTTAAACAAATGGGTTTGAGCTGCATTTTAAAAGAGATTGAGTCACTGATCTCAGGCTCAGAGGGAGAGAGTTCCAGAGTCTGGGGGCCACAGCAGCACAACCAGGAGGCTCTGATCACCAGACCTCAGGGACCTGCTGGGGGTGTAGAATGTAGAAGATCCCTCATGTAAGCAAGTGCTTGTCTATGTAGGACCTGATAGACCAGAACCAGGATCTTGAATTGAACTCTAGAGTTAAAAGGCAGCCAGTAGAGTGGGTGTGTTTGGAGGATTTACTCAGAAGCCCGGCGCAGCTGTGGTTGATCCATGGAAGGTTTTGTTCAGGTATAAATTGAGTTGTAGATGAGAAGAGATGAAAGCATGGAGAACAATTTCCAGTTAAGAACAATGGATTTCATCTTAGCAATATTCCTGAGATGAAAGAAGCAAACATGAACATCCAGATTAAGAGCTGAGTCGAGGGTTACGAGAAGATTTCTGATGACGCTCTCGCTCTCGCTGAAACGATGTGACCCATAGAGATCATTTCAGCGTTCAGCAGAATGATTTTTGTTTTTATTTTCAGGCTGAACATGACCCAGATGACCTGTACCACAGCCTTCAGCAGCCAACAGAAGATCTCTACCAAACTGTCTCCTCAGTTCATAACACTGAAACAAAGCCAGAAACTCTAAACCTGGATAGTGTGGGAAGTGATGGAAGCTCTGGAGACTACGAAAACCTTTAATCACAAAGATCCATACAGTTTTAGGAGGGAACTTCTCGACTTAAATAATGTGTATGTGCTTGAATATTATGAAATATGATCTAATAAACTGAGTGGATTGTTTTTAATTAGTGAACTGTGTTTTCCTGTTGTAAAAGCTGAAGGGGTTTTATAGAATATTTATTCTAAACTTGGAAAAATCTTCATATTTATATCAGCCTAAAAAAATTTCCCTTTCAATTTTTTTTTACTTTTACCTTTTTTTAAGTTATAATTGTGATTTTTGTCCCCATTTCACACGCAGAATCACAACAAAATGAGTTTACAGATTTGATCATAGTTGAGGAAGTGAGGACGAGAGATTTGGTTGATCTGAAGGTTATCATCTCAGGTCGTTGCTGTGGGAACATATTCTCAGCAGGGGGTGAAAACGAGTCTCTTAGATCCTGGTCTAACTTTATAAAGTTATTATAGGTCCACCAGGGAAATGTATGCCCAGTGGCATGTCCAGCCCGGTCCACATCCACACCCAGGGCATGGTGCCGTCGGCGTGAGCGGCTCGGTGCGGACCTCTGTCCAGGGGGAGGGGGCACGCCTGGGAGCACGGACCGCAGCGTGCAGGGGCCTGCAGGTCCACGCACAGCAGCGCCTCAGTTCTCTGAGTTGACATGCACCACTATTTCTGGGGATGCAGCGTTATACACCCTTGCTGCATCTCTTTTTTTCTCTCGAGGCTTACCAAAAACGTCTAAAATCCACATTTGCGTCATTTGTGGTAAATACATATTTGTGGTCACCAGCAGGGGGTGCTGCAACACTCCCAGTACTTCCTGCGGTAATGTCTCAGCTGCGCTTGAAGGGATGAGATTCAGAGTGGAGGTACGGTCTCAGACATCAAACATCCTGGCCAGCTTAGGACCCCCAATTGTTCTAAAACAAGCAGAGGTTGAGAACCTGTGACTGTGGCAAAAAAAACCAACCAGTATGTTAGATGAGAAGTGGTCCAAATCCCTAAATGAGTTGGTCAAAGATGCTAGATCTGTCTAGAATGTAGCAGTATGACACAAAGATGAAGACGTAGAACTTTAATCATGCTTATATTTACATTTGCTTTGCAGACGCTTTTATCTAAAGCGAAGCCAAATTAGACGTAGAAACCAGCATATCAGCTGTGCAACAAATAGAACACAAACTCAACTGACAACAGAAACGGTAACACAAACGTCACAAAGTTTACCTGAAACCATTCACCTTCCAAGAACAGCACAAGAAGTGAAAGTAGACACAGTTTGCTGCGGGGCCAGCCTAAAGTGAAAATGTTAGTTTGCTTACTTCTATTAGTAGAAAATGCTTTCAGGTGTCAGGTTTTTGAGATGCATTTGATCAGAGTAAAAGGGAAATAAAGGAGATCATGTTAAACAGCTGCTTACCAGCATTGTGTCAAGGGGGTCTGGTTCATCGTGCACATAATTAATCATATTGGTTGGGAACAGACTCTCTGACAGGGAGGGATTCAAAATCATTTGGTCACCTAAATGTTGTTTTCCCTTTGATGCACAAGAAGTCCAAACATCATCCTTCAGTCATGACAGTCTGTTTTTCTCTGGTTAAACTACAGTTTTAGAGCTTTCTATCTGTGCTTTCATGTTAGCTGTAGTTACTGTATGTAAATAAATACGTGTAATTCTTCAATCTCACACTTTTCATGGCTCTCTTCTGGTGCAATACCATGTTAGAATTGTTATGTGAGGTTAAATCCTCATATTTAACAGGAGCCAGTGGCGAGTGAAGGATGATGTGGTTAAATGTAACTAGCCAGAGGATCCTGGCAGTACTGTTCTAAATATGAAGAACTGCAGTAGTGCAGCCTGGAGGAGACAAAGCTGTGGTCCAGGCAGCTTCTCAGCATCTGTCAGGGAGAGAGAGGGGCGGAGCTTGGTGATATTTCTCAGATGAAAGAAAGCAGACTTTGTTCATATCATATTAGGACGAATGGAATGTACGTCACAGGCTGCAGTGTTCTTTGCTCATTTTCATATCACATTAAATTTATAAACCTGCTGGATAAAAAAAGCCTCCTGTTAACATCAACATAATCCTCCTGTTGTGTGTGTGGGCTGTTGATCTCTTTGATTACCTCAGGAAACCCAACTCTGACTCTATAAACTGTGTATTAGACCTAAACATTTAGTCACAGACTTGACCTATTTCAGGGTTTGTGAGACTTTTATGAGCTGTGCTTTGTGAACGTGACATAAATAAGAGGTGAGACACATAAATTACAGGAAGGTGTTACACGCTTACAGACCACAAAGTATAAACATGTTGGCTTTGGGTTTCAGTGACCAATCTGCAAAGAAGACTACAGGAGACCATCTTTATGAGATATTTTAATTATTGTCGATTACAATTTTGTAGTTCTGATCTTTGAAACTGTGCCACCTTTTTGAGGATTAACTAATTTAAAGATTATGAGGCATCGTTTCAAATGGTCTGAATAAATGGTTCCCACACCATGTCTCTAGTGTAAAACAACAACTGTTATTTATGTCATCATTCTGTATTCTGTTATAAAAAACTGAAGCAGTTCATTAGGTGGGTTTCCTTTTTAGAACTGGTCACATCTTCTGTTAGAGTTCGCACCTAAAGCAGCAGTTGCTGCTTTGACATTTACGCTGGATGGATGCTTTGAAGCTGTGCTCGTTTCTGTCTCTGACGTTTGTTGTTGCTTTTCTGGATAGTGAAGGTAGAGTCACATATCTACAGGTTTATTCATTTTAAAGATTATTGTTTTTGTAGTTTCAGAGCTCCGTTTTGATTGTAATGAACTTTTTACAGTGAATCTTGAGAAGACAATCGGAAAGGACCCAGATTTCACTCCAATCTGCACCAATGATACACAGAATACCGTCACAATGATAGTGTGTAGGATCAGAACTGAGAGGAGCAGAGGAGAGGAGTGTTTGCTCCTGTATCATCACGAAAAGGGTTTTGATCATCAGTGTGACTCCAAGTTCACACTAATAACAAAGAATCAGACTGTGTTTCTGCACCTGACCAGTTTAACACCAGCTGATGGAGGAAACTACACCTGTGAGTGTTCAAACCTTAACGGAACATTTATCCTCCACCTCAGCGTCACAGTCACAGGTGAGCTCCTGTTCTCGTTTATAACATGAATATAAAGATGATGTCATTTAGTCACATGTTTGATCAGATTTCAGATTTATTCTGGTTTTTTGTCCCACTTAAAGGTTGCAGAGAAGTCTGACTTCTTTATGCTTTATTTCCAAGCAGCCAGACTTTCTTGTAATATGTTAAAGTGGACTGAAAACCAGTTAAAGTGGACTGAAAACCAGTTAAAGTGGCTGAAGTTCAAAGACTTTAGAAAACCTGACAAACTCTGGATTAAAACTATTAAACTATAAAAGAAGTTAGAAAAACATTTAAGTTTTTTGTCTCTTCTGGTTTTATATAAAGAAAAATGTTCAGACATTTCTAAATACAGTAGTTTTTATGCTTTTCATGGATATTACTACTGTATTTCTAACACTTTATTTTTCTATATTAATATTATAGATAATACCAACCAGTCTGCAGAGGCCACTATTCCTACACATGCATTGTCTACTATAATAATACCTATGATCATAACTTTAATTGTTCTGGGCTGTATCTACAGGAGGCTAAAACGGTAAGAAATGTATGAATCTATTGATATTTATGTCTTTTTATGTTTTCAAGGCTTTGATTTAAATCCATTAATGATTTCAGTAATTCATTTAATGTTGTATTCCTCTAAAAAAATACAGCAGAGTCAGATTTAATCCTATAGTTTCATATGAAGCATTGAAGGAGGGTTACTTTCACAACACAGAGTCAACGAATGATCAGTGTTTTCATTTTCTCACAGAAACCCACCAGAATCACAAAGCATCCCTCCTGATCAGGTTCGGTACATTCAATTAGCTTCATTGCTTCTTTAATATTAGATTCTAAAACTTTTTTCTTTTTTTTCTGCAGGAGCCAGAGGAGATTGAGCCGTACAGCACCTTCATTCAGAAGGAAAATGGACTTTATTCAAGTCATGTTACATAACTCTAAAATTAAAACTGACTGGACACGTTTGATGATTTTTGATGAGTGAAGTACTGTTTGTTGTCCACAAGGTGTCGCTGTGTTGCCTTGTTTAAACGTTCCAGCCTTTATTTTGACCAACCTGTCTGCATCTGTTTTGAAAAAGTGATTCTATCTTAATATTTATTAATTAAAACAACATTTTTCTTGGTCAGTTGGAGTCTCTTAAATATTCTACTTAACCATTATCTTAAATCCATGACATAACAATGAAAAGCCATGATGTGTCAATTCTTTCTGGATACAGTATGAAGTAATATAGTAAATATTTGAGGTCATAACAAAGAGGAACACGAGTCAAAGTGGCACCTTGTTTAGAAGAACTACAGTCTTTCATTTTGACCCTTCTATTTCCTGTTTCACGCTCGTTTCTTTTCCAGTATGTGATCACGTTACCTGCTTTTGTTCAGGTGATCTCTACATGTTGGTATTTGTGGCGAACTGGGTATGTGACTGAACTCATGCATCATGGGACAAGAGCTTACCAGCATGATCCTGTTTCAGTAGTTGACACCAACTGATTTACTATCCAGAAACCATACAAGTGTCTCTCACCCTGGGGATAATCGTTGACATTGGGAAAATGGAAATACCAAAATCTCTTTCCAGACATGGATGACAGTTGATGATTTGAATGTAAGGAATCATGTTTATGAGAACTGACTCCACCTGGAAATGTATTAAAATCGTGGGTCTCTTCCTTACTTGCTTAATGCCAGTGTGGGATAAGTATTCACCTGATAGTGATTCTAAATAATGCACCGTTAATTATTTTAATGGAAACATTTTGCTAAGTTTTTTCTCTGAAATAAGTCCAGGCCTGTGTCTGTTTCTATGGTATTGATATGATTAGGTATCAACTCAGGTTATTAAAGTTTTCAGTCTAGATCAGGGGTACACTGCCGGGTCTGGCATGCTGTATACAAGCTAGCGACGCCCCAAACCTCGCCCCCAGCTGTCAGTATCTCATAAAATCCACGGCGAATCGGTGTAGCGCCTCCCGTGCAGCTCCACCCGTATACAGGTGAGCGCCCCACCACCACAGAGTCCTCCATGGATTTTCATGTGACCAATTCAGGTTTGTAATATAGAGATCCCGTGATCTATTTGATACAACAACAAACATACAGAGGTCCTCCCATCATTAATTTAGATGGTATAATCAATAGATATTAGAAAATGTATATGCAACATTTATATGTATACACACATATAGTGCATATAATATACAGCACCAGTCTAAAAATCCCAAACACATCCTCCTGCTCATTTTGATGAGTAACTGTTTCCAACAGGCGGGAGTGTGTGTCTCAACAAGCTTTCACAGTCTTATGAGCGCTGTTTCCTGTGGGATTCCAGTTTGTGTTCCAGTTTGTGTGTGTAGGATTGGGACTGCAAAATCGCCGGTCCTCAAAGGCGCATTTGGGGAGAAGCATTTGATACGCAAGCATAATATGGAGCACATGGCGCACTATAGCGGACCAGTTAATGCACCCCTGCATATACACACATCTGTAAATTAATACATGGATAAGATTTATTTAAGATTTTTCTTAAAGATGGAGATGGAATGTGGTATTTTTAGCTTCTTGTCAAGCTCCTTCCAGACCTGTGGTCTCCTACCTATATTAAAGCTAGTACATTTTAACCTGAGTTTATCCAGTCATTAGTTTTTATTCCTGGTCATATAGGCATGCATAAGCAGACTGGAATGAATGAGATCACACAGTTTATGATGGAGGTTGTGAACAACTTGGTACACTAAACACGCATTCTGAAAGTAGATGCTTCCAGTATGACTCAGTAGATTGTAATTGTACTGTAGAAAAGTGTTGTGTTATGACTCAGGCCTTAAGGCACATTCCAGCTTTTTAAAGTAAGTTGGAAATGTATTAATTACACAATGATATTTCATTATATAGAGTGAGAAGTGCAGAAAGTGGGAGAAAATGTCTCAACTTGAATAACAAAGCAGCATATTTAGTCTGTATTTTGTCAAATTATCAATACGACATTTAAAATGAAGGAATTCATCAATGATGACCCCCAGGATGTTTGTAGCGCTGACTCTTATCATTTAGAAGCTTGGTGTCCAATGTTTTATTGTTATGAAACATGAAGTTGCTTTTGCAAAGGGGTGCTGTGGAAGTGTAGGGTGCCAGGACCACCTGTAAAGGTCTATCTGGTCCCTGTAGACGAGATCTGCCTCCACCTTCTTTACACCAAGTCAAGCTTGTTTCAGCATGAACTGGGGAAGTTTGCAGCAAAGTATGAAAGTCAGCTCCTAAGTCACGGTTCTAAACTGGGCTGGGAGGGAGTCTCCACGTCAGGTGGAGGAGTTTAAGTACCTTGGTCTTTTTGCACACAAGTGATGATGGAATGGAGGAAGAGATGGACCGACTGATTGAGGCTTCATCAGAAGTGATGAGGGCGCTGCTCCAGTAGTGAAGAAGGAACTGAGCTAAAAGACAAAGCTCTCAGTTTACATTATGTTCCAGCCTTCATCTATGGTTACAAGATTTGAATCATGACCAAAAGAACAAGATCCTGGACACAAACAGATGAAATGGATCTCCTCTGTCTGTCTCAGCCTTAGAGATGAGGAGTTAGAAAAGCTGCAGCTCCTTCCCTCCAAAAGAAGACAGCTGAGGTGGTTCCTACATCTGATTAGGATTCTTAGAACCTCCAGTACTTTGCACAGTCATTGAGGTTCTTTTTTCCAACATATGTGGTCAATAAGTAAGTCTTTGTTTACCTCGACGTGTTTCGACTTGCGTCTGTGTGACGTGTCATTATCAGCTGTTCTGACCAACCCAGACCCGTCGGATCTGCAGGGTTCAAGTACTTTGTGTCTCTTTTTCTATTCTAAAAAAAGTTTAAATATTCATGACTTTAAATTTAGAACAAATGCATCATACAAACAGCTGTTTTTTGTTGTTGCTAAAACATGTTCTGCTTCAGCAGACTTAATGCAAATATGTTCACCTTCCTCATTTTCTTTGAAATCCGTCTCTTGAAAGCAGCTTGTGTGCAGATGTTCAGACCCACTTTTCTTCTTTTGCGTACATGCATATGCTCTATAAATAATATAAAATGATAGGCAGACATCTAAATAAGCACAAACCAACCCATAAACATGCTTCTTTTTACCAGGATTATTAGCATTTATCGGCATCTTGGTGCAGTAGTCCAGTTTAAACATGCACCTGCAAAACAAGTTCATTGCTTGTGTTTCAGCTGGAATTCAGAACAAATTAAACCACATACATATCTTTATGAGTCTTATGTTACATCCTATAAAACAAGAAAAAGCGTGCTCTTCATGTTTTCAGCTTGGCGTTCCCCAGCTAACATTAACTTTCTCTTTTATTTACAGAGGAAGTACAAAGTCAAGAGCATCTGTTCTGAAACCCCCCACTTCTTCCTGAGACAGCCGGAGATGCTTCCTACTTTCACGCTGTATGTAAACAATAGATACAGTGTCCTAAATCACTCTCACATTTCCTGAATATCTGGCCAATCATCTGCATTTAGTGTGTTATCGTTACAGTCAGGTGCCTGAAAAGTTGCAGAGTTGCAACTGTAGAAGTCATTACTGGTTAAAGAAGTAGATCCAGTCAGCACAATAAAGGGAAATTTAAAAAAATGAGTCAGCTTTTCTGATTGGAGCAACAAATTCAGCCTTTTTGTGCAGATACAGCATTTTCTCACTAGTTTGATCTGGATTCAGTGGCTGGTTCATCCTGACAGGAAAGAAAAATGATCTTTGCAACATTTTAAAGCCTTGGAAAAATCTATTTTTCATGTCTTTAATTTAAGTTTGCAAGTTTGAATTTTTGAGATTTCACCATTAAACTGGACTCAAGATGCAAAAAAATGGTCAAATTTAAAATTGACAGCTAATCTTTTTGTCTTATTTAACCAATCATAAAGGTTAAGAGCATAATTTGAGTTAATATAAGCAAAATGCACTATAATAAAAGATTAATAAATAGTAATTCCATTGATATAAGTTGGTGAGAAAATCATTTTATTTTGCAAGCTTCTATATGGCTCATAATACGATTTATAATTTCCCAGTGTAATACAGATGGAATATGTGGTTGGATCAACAGGTCTAAACAGGAATAACAGGTGATTTTTACAAAGAAACTTCCCTAAAAGTACACTTTAATAATGATGATTGTTGTTTACATAACATGCTTGCTGACATTCATTGTTTACATATTTAAACAAGTTTGAACTTTGCTCAAATTTGAGTTTATTTGTTAAAATTTTGAATAAATTGAGATTTAGACTTTTTGGTAAATACAAAATAAAACATAAAAACAATCCTTACTGTGTAATAATCAGATAAAAGTAGGAATCTTTAACTTGGAGTCAGAGCATGAACTCACTTGGAGAATAAATGTGTAATAATAAGCATCATAAAGCCTATATTTGAGCAGAAAATACCTAAACCATATGGTTAATCTTGCCATCTAAAGGATTACCAGGCAGCAAAGCACTGAAATCTGCTCTTCCTTTGCTCTCACATATTTCTTTGTGCTCCTCCCTGCTTTGGAAAATCCCCAGAACAAAATAACAAACAGCCGAGATGAGGCTCTGGAGTGGTTTGTTATGTATTTTTGTATGAGTACATTGTATAGTCTACACAAAATCAGCTAAAAACTGCTAGTAATTTCCAAATATACAACAATCAGATTTGACTAAACAAATAAGACTCTGGAAGTCTGTTTAAGGTTTAAAAAATGTCACAGGAAGTGGAATTTTAATTTAACAAACTGGTAAATTTATATATATTTTTTAAACAATCACAGTTCTAGTTTTATGATTTTTGAAGATTTTACCCTTGATGGTTCAGTTCCGAGTGATGATGTCACTCTGTTTCAGCTGTCTAAACTTTTGAAGGTTTTTGATGAAAGTAACTTTTCTAATAGGCTTTAAACAATTTATTCATCAAAATATAGGCCGGTTTTTGTCCTCAGTGTGTGTTTTATTAATGTAGTTTTTTCTCAAATCCCCCCAAGGTTCAGAGTGAACATCCCTAAACTCCAAATGAAAAGTTTCTCTTCAAAACTGGAAGTGATGGATCTTTTGAATATTTCGTAAAACCCTGTAGAAACAAGGAAAATCACATGGATGTTTAGGTGTTTCAACCACTTATGTTGCAGGAAATTTTCTATTACAGCTTATAGTACTTTAAAGTATAGAAATGTTCCAGTTTTTCCTTTAAACTCCTGCAGTATTTCTCCTAAGACGAATGTTCATTATTTAGTTACAGACCCGTGTTTATAATCCTGTTACTGAAGCTAATATATTAAGCGGAGGCTGAAAATCCCGGGTCTTTCCTCTAAATGCATCTAAACACCTTATTATAAATAATTCTAGAGAACTGCAGCTGTTTGCAGCTGACTGACAGGCTGTGACTATCTTTAAACTGGAGATATGTTTAAAAAGAAGAGAACTGACACCAGACACCAAAATAAGCTGGTGCGTTCTCAATTATAGGGTGGTGGTTTGTTAAACCACACCCAGTGGAGTCAGTAATCAAACAAGTTACCTACCTGCCTTAAAGGTTGGTTTTATAGTAAAAATGAAAGTGATAAACTCATCTTGTCAACATTTATTCACCATTTTTTCTGCGTATCCAGGTTGGACATGCAGGTCCTGGCTTCACACTCCGGCTCCATTTCTTCCTGTCTGGTTATCACCCTTGATTCCCGTCCTCGCAGATCTACTTGAAGGTAGCTTTAATGAGACATTCCGGATTTTCAGCCCCCAGGAGGATCATAAGGTACTCAAACCCCTCCACTTAGTTAAGATGGTGATTCAGGAGAGGGGTATAATCTATAATACTGAAAGTGTCAATGCAGCTATTACAGCATTAACGTTGCAACAATCTGAGCAATGAAAAAAAATGCTTTAATCTTTTATCTGTATAGGAAATGTGGAAAGAACCTACATATATCTATAATGTCAGTAAGATCACCATGGTAACCTTGCATCCCTGGCATCATGCCTAATGAAAGGCAGACATTCAGTAAGCCTCAGACAAACAGTTGGGATCATTTTTGAGCTGTTTTTGTTTCATATGACAAGTCACAATGACCCTTAACTTCCTGTTTCACTTCCAGTTTACCTGACCTGTAGAGCTCAAAAGGGGGCGTGGTTTCTTTCCTGTTTTGACCAAATCGCGTCGTTCTTTATGGGAAAAATTCTCACTTCTATTTGGAAATTTTATCTATTAGCCTACTATTCCTGCAAGTTTTTATATATAATTTGCTAATTTTTTTTACTACATGGATGGTAATAAAGTTGCTTTGCAGCTTATGATTTGGCACCCCTAAAAAGAAGTTTCTATAGCAGCTTTACGACGTGCCACATCATACAGTCCATCTCACACACCTACATTAGGTTGTTAAAGCCTGACTAACAGCTGAGTCCACCCTTATCAAGAAGAAGTGTTTTGATTAACATTCTTAAGCCTTGAGTCAAAAGAAATTCTTACAAAAACAACAATGCCCTGAGGTATCCCTCATACGGAGCTGCAGGTTCTTTCCATCTCCGTGACATTTATGAGGAATTAAAAAAGAACTTCCCCATCCTTGTTTTGTAAATAAGGTTACAATAGATGGATAATCATTATTGTTTGGTGATTGGTTTTTATATCCTGCAGGCTCACAACTCAACCCTGGTATTCCCTCATTAATCATTTCCCCCCGTTTCTCCTTTTATGACGACATACAGTCATTTCAGGCTAGTTACAGTAATGGTCTTTCCTGTTTTGTGGACTTCCTGAGGCCGGTTTCATGTTAAAACATGTTAGTGTGACGATGATTCAGAGGGAGTAGTTTGATGATGACATTTACTGATCATGATCTCTGCTGTAAAGGAAATAAATTTGCCACTAGACACACTTTTATTGAAGTGAAACATGGTTGACCACAACGCTTGATGCAAAGACTCAACTTTTATTTCTCTCTAATATGATATGCAGCCAAAATAAGCTCTAAAAATATTATTTAATGTGCTCAGGTTCTTTTATAAGACATAAACTTGTTGCTCTAATGTGTTTTGTGATGTTTACACATCAGCTGCCTCCTTGTGTTCCCTGTTTTAAGGTGCTGTTGCATGCTGGGAAGTCTTATGACACTTACAAACAAGCATGAAACCTTCGCATAAATGATTTGAAAACCTCAAAACACCAGACAACATTAGGGGACTTCTGTGTTCTGATCAGTTTGTTTTTCATGACTATTACTGACATAGGAACGTGTGAATATTTATGTCTTTACTGCAATTTGAAGTAATAGCAGCGTAGTGTGAAATACAGAAAATCAAATTAACTGGAAGGTTTTATTTTTGTTGCTCTAATATATTAAGCATTTTTCAACAATTAAATATCTAAAACTTAATTTTTTTGAATTATGGTCTAATCTAAAATCGTACCACTCCTCATCTCCTCGTTATTTTATTTTAAGGACCAATTTTACAATATTTATTTAATAATCCAGGATCAAAATATCAGTTTTATATCATATCAAGACTTCCTATATAAATGTTGCTTGAGGTGAAGTAAAATTGTAAAATTCCAGCTGCTGTTTACTGTATTAGTAGGAAACCCCGCCCACTTATGTCTCCACTTTCATTTGACTGAGTGAGTATTTAAAACCGTCCTCTGAAGCAAAACAGAAAGCAGGACTCTCAGCTGGGAAGCAGGATGCTGATCATACTGGTTGCTGTCATTTGTTTGGCTTTCAAAGGTGGGTTACTGATTATTCTTATGGCAGTTTTATTTTTTGTCTATACCAGCTTTTCTTACATAGATTTGAATCACTATTTAGCTCCTTTATTCTGTCTTATACTAATAAAAAATATTGTACTATAATTTTAGCATAAAATATATATTTATTACCTGTATAATAGTGTTTTAGTTGAAAGCAAATGTAATTTATTGTGTTTATTTTTAAATATGTTTAAAATAAATGGGTTTGGAAGGATTTTTAAAAATACAGACTCAACATATTTTTATTAAATTAGTTGAAGCAACAAAAAATAAATCCACTATTTTACTCGTAACTTAATAATATTTTTAATACATTAATATTTACTGTAACCTCACTCATTTTCATCAAGTAGTTTCACTTTTGTTTCTCTTGAATTTATTCTGGCTCCTGATCATTTATTTAAACAGAAAATTATGTCAATATCTAAATTCATCAAAAATAAAACTTAAACCTTTTATGTATGAAATACATTCATTCTGTGTTTTTTTTAAAATATATATATATAATTTTATCTTGTAGGGTGAAAAATATACACTTAAATCTCAATTTTTAACATTTTTTTTTACTTTTCCACTCATGAATTTTGATGTAAAAAATGCATTTGACAAACTAATGAATAATATAATTAAAATCCATTATTATTAATTATATGTTTAGAGTATTTTATCCTATTTCTATGGGGGACACTAAATTAAGTGACACACTAGGGTCAAATATGGTGGCTTTTGTGTAAATACACCATAAATTCTCAAATATATACAGCTATTATTGCTATAGTGACCCCACTATGTGTAAAAGAGTTTAAATCAGTTTGCATTTGAATGCATTTACTGCAACAAAGCAGAATTTAAAGGTACACTATGTAACTTTTTCATATTTTTAATATTTTCCTTGAGCCAGTCTGTGCTAACATGACCCTTTACAGGGTTAATGAAAAGTCACTCAGCCCCATCTGCTGCTTGGATCCAGAATACAGAGTTTGCAACTTCTTAGTCTCCGGTCCGGTGTCCTGAAGTCTCACAAAATCACATATCTCGCGAGGGTTAGGCTAACCCAATGTAAAGTGTTTTTAGCTCATGATTGCTGCCTTTTTTCTACCTCTCCCTGCTTGATCACAGCTGATTTCTTTGAATGAGTGATGAACCGCTCCTATAGAAAGCCATGAAGGCTGAGGAGACATTTCAACAGTTACATTTAGGTGTTTCTGAGTAAAGACAATGCTAACGTTTTTACAACAGTGACTTAAAATGGACACTAGGAAAACTGCATAGTGTGCCTTTAACATGTTATTTCCTAGAAAGGTTCTATAATTATATGTTAATGTGTATGCTTTAAAATATGCAGCTGCTATGGTTTCCAGTCTGTTTCTGTGTCTTTAACTTGAAGATCCCTTTATCATCTTTCACATCAGATAGAATATAACCTGAGTCTCTTCCTGCTGACTCTGCGTTTTATTTTCAGCCAACGCCTTTCAAATCAGCGTGCATGGAGATTCAACAGTCAAATATGGAGAAGACGCACGTTTTACCTGTACAGTTTCTTCCCAGACAGGTAAATCCCAACCCTTTGTAACAAGTGGCGCTCTGCAGGGCTGTAACTGCAGCACAGTTCCTGTGAATACGTTTAAAAGGTCACCTGTGACGTGTTTGTCTTCCTGGCAGGTGTACTTCAGGTCACATGGCAGAGGCCTTCCAAGAATGAAAAAATAGAAAACTTGGCAACTTTTAGCAAACAGTTTGGAGAGCAGGTGAACGAGCCCTACAGAGAGAAAGTTTACTTCACAGAAAAGTCTCTGAACTCGTCGTCCATCACTTTGAAGAATGCGACGTGGGAAGATGAAAGGTGTTACATTTGTGCCTTTAATGTGTTTCCTGATGGATCCCAGAGGAAGCAGATTTGCCTCACAGTACAAGGTAAATATACGGAGGAAGAAAAGAACAAGAAAGTGTTCCTTTGCTTGCCTCTAATTCAAATTTTTTAAATAAAGGAATATCCGATGTGAGTACGAGCCACGTTCCCGGCAATAAACCCAAAACGGAGTCCAGGCAGGAAGTGTTCAGCTGCTCCGCTACAGGTAAACCACCCCCGTCCATCGGGTGGGACGTCTCACCTGGAGCTGAAATCAAAACCCAAACACAGACTGGTGCAGTCAGGAACAGTGACAACACAGTCACCGGCAGCAGCAGCATCACCCTAGAAATCCCCGCAGACTGGACGGGCCACGTGGACTGTCTCCTGAACGAGGAAAGGCGGGAAAACATCATTACATATTATCACAAAGAGGAGACGACAGATAAAGGTACGGGTGACTGGGTTTAGTTTTCTGTCTGTAAACACGTAGGGTTGGGTCGTCATCTGATCAGGAAGTGCCTCTACTTTGAAAACCCAGTTTCCAGATAATACAGAGTTTCCTGTTTACACTTGAACTAATAAGAGGGTTTGGCTAGATACACCTACAGTAAAAACCTGGCTCTGGGTCAAGGAAGTCCCAGAGGTGAGACTCAATACAATTCCCAGCAAGCCCTCTGATAGTGATATCAGAACATTCTCCAAAACACATAACAGTCCAGTTATTCAACCACTACCAGGAACTTGGGAAACCCCTTAAATTCACTTTCTTACCTGACTGTATTGTGGCTATTGAGTATGACTGAAACGTTGAGTTTCTCTCACGTGCTTCTGATGCATCAGTTCTTCTCACCGGCAAAATGTTAGAATAAACAAGCCGCTCAGTGGACAAAGAAGCAATCAATAATAGTTTTGTCCAATTAGCTGACTTGGTTCTTAAAAGATAAAGTGCTAGATCTAAGTAACTTTTTTATATTTTTAAATCATTTTCTGCTGCTTGTGTCCAGAATACCACGTTTGCAACTTCTCTGGTCCGGTGTCCTGAAGTCTCACAAAGCTACTTATCTTGCGAGGGTTAGGCTAACCCAATGTGGCTAGCTGTTATGCTAGCACTGGAATGTTTTTAGCTCATGATTCCTGATTTTTTAAAAATCTCTCCCTGCTTGAACACAGCTGATTTCTTTGAATGAGTGATGAACCGCTCCAGTAGAAAGCAATGAAGGCTGAGGAGACATTTCAACAGTTACATTTAGGGATTTCTGAGCAAAGACGATGCTAACGTTTTTACGACAGTGACTTAAAACGGACACTAGGGGGTGCTAAAAACAAGCAAAACTGCATAGTATGCCTTTAAATCTAATGACCCTATGTCTGAGCGCTCCCTAGTTATTACATTCACATCTTAACCTTCCATTTTTAAATTTTGCTGCCAGACACATTAATTGCGAGGACAGCTATAATGGTTATTAAAACATTGAGATCGATATCAGAATATACATGTTTAACAACTCTAATCCCAAACTAATCGGGGCGGCACTAGCTCAGTTGGGAGAGCGGCCGGTCTGGTAACCGGAGGGTCACCAGTTCGATCCCCAGCTCTGGCTGGGTTAGATTGTCGTTGTGTCCTTGGGCAAGACACTTCACCCAACTTGCCTGTGTGAATGTGAGTGTGACTGTGTGTGAATGTTGGTGGTGGTCAGAAGGGCCGATGGCGCAGAATGGCAGCCTCGCTTCTGTCAGTCTGCCCCAGGGCAGCTGTGGCTACAGACGTCCGTCGTAGTTTACCACCACCAGTGAGAATGACTGTGTGAATGAATAATGCAACTCTGTAAAGCGTCTTTGAGTGACCTAGAAAAGCGCTATATAAAACTGATGCATTATTATTATTATTATTAATCATATCAGTCAATATAATTGTTACTTTATAACCTTTAACACCAGAATTACATGGATTTTTTATAGAATTATTTGACTATTTGCAGCAGAAATGAACATTTCTGTTAGGAATTTCATAAATATTTCATAAATCTATCAAAATAACATTAAAATGTATAAATTTATGCTATGAAATGATGCTAGACTACTATATGACAATTTGTAACTGGCCCCATTATTATTATAGTTGTTAGCTCATCTGTTTGATCAGAACGAATCTCTGTTTCTACAAACTGAGGCGGTTCATATTACCAGTAAGATATATAATTCATGACCTTTCTGCAGAAACTACCCCTTTAAGGCTGTGACTAACAGCATGACTCAGGACTTATTGAATGAACCTTGTTTCCTTTCAATCAGCTGACTGGTGACAGCAGCAGCTTAAGTTTCAGTTTCACCTTCAGGGAAACCCCACCTCCCACCACACAGAGCTCTTATTCAGCAGCAGCTCCCTCAGAGGGTCTCTTGACAAGTCATTCATCCATTCCTAGAACTTAACCCTTAGATTTTGTGAATTGTGAATTTCCCAGCTTCCTCTTTTTTTTGAAAAGTAACTAATTTCTGTGCAAACTAACCGACTGTTCTGTCTCTGCAGGGAACAGTCACATCGCAGTGGTCATCGCTGTTGTAGTATTTGCCTTCGGCGTGGTTTTAACAGCGGTACTTATACGAAACAGGTGATTTATTTAATTATACTGTATATGAACTACTACGAATGCTGAGTTTTACCTGCAGTCGTTTCAACTCTGCTGTTTTCTCTCTGTCAGGATAAAGAAGAAACAAGAAAACAGAGACTCTATTCCCTGATCAGCTTTTCAGCCTCTCAGCATCCAGATCCAACATCTTTAGCGCCTGTAATGGGAATAAGCTAAAGCGGAGCTGCTTTTTAGGAAACAGATTGTGTTTGTAGTTTTCAACATTTCTTTAAACCATCAGCACTTTATCACCATGGAGCCTGTTGAGACTCTGTTGAATGTAAATTCATCAAATGTTTGAGAAAAGGAGAAGTTAAAGTAAACAGAGAGGCTATAAAACACGTGGTTTTGTTTTGATCTCAGAGTAAATTAGAGTTCAGCTCAATGTTTAACAGAAACCAGGACAATCAGCTGTTAGACTGACTCTCTGCTGCCACCTAGTGTTCATAAACAGCACTAACATAACAATCCCAAGACCATAAAATATTAGATTTATTTTCTACAAGCAGATAGAAGCGTTTACCTCAATTACTCACTTTTGTTGTGAAATACTCGTTTATTAATGATGCGTGACTCTTTCTTTGCACTTTGTTTTGTGAGTTTTGTGTGTAAATTGTTGCTTGAACAAACACCTAATGCCAAACAATGCATAGATTCTTCTTTATTATTATGTTAGAGCTGTTGAATGTTGTATTATTAACCTGTGGAGTTGTGCTTTGTAATCACAGATGGCATCACATTTGTTTCAGTGCGTGCTAAAGTATTTATTTTCCTATTTATTTATTTTAGAATATTCAATTTAAATGTGTTAATGTTGTTAAAGTGATTTAACTTTTCTGTTGTTGGTGGTTAAATATTAGTTATCAACTTTTGGGTCAATTTACAAAAATAAAATGCCTTTAAATCTTGGTTCTAATGTTTACACCTGTCCTGCTGCGTGAGTTCTTTATTTTTATTCCAGACTAATAAATCTCACATCATTAGGAAAGCATGTTTTTTCTCTGCAGCTATGAGAAAAAGGCATAAATTCTAAGCAACAATAAGAGAGACTGAATCACTTGAAATAACTGATTTGGAAAAAGATTTGATCTTTTGAAATGCTGGAAACATCTCGCCACAGCGACATCTGGTGGCCTAATCCTTGCTTGATACTATTTAATGTAGCATGACGCTCAGCTCTCAGTGTAGCTGCTGCACCAACAGCTAATCGGAGGTAAGTCTGGATCAAATGGAGTCAACTTGTCATTCTGCTCATTTGGAGAAACATGAGCTCAGAGCTTGTCCTGTCTTGTGTCCCTTGGGTTTGTGACTTTGGTCTGTTGGGATTTTGAGTGACGTTCTGTTTTAGTATTTCTTGTTAGGTTAGAAACAGAACAGGGAGAGTCAAGTTCATCTACCTTTACAAACCCTTCCTTTGTTGTATCTATACTGGAACAGCCAGTATTATTCAGCCACATCTTTAAACAGAAGACAGACTTTTAAACCTGCTAGTTTGAGTTGAAGCTGTTGGCTACTGTCAGACATCCTGATCATAAACTACAGTTTTAGAGGGAACTTCTCATTAATGTAACTTTATTTATTCAGCATTGGAACCTAAACTGGGTCACAGTCCTGTTTCTCCTCTTCAGAATTAAATGATATGGAATTATATTTTTCATGATGACAATCTGTGTTTGTTGCTGCTCTCATATTTTCTCAACTCAGAAACCAACCTGAGGACAGTATTCATGTTCAAAAGGGTATGATCCTGGTATTTGTTCTTATACTGAAATGTATTTATGTAATGTGTCTGGTAACTATTTATGAATTAGAGCTGTGATCTAACAAGGATTGCAGGCTGCTCCACTGAAATCTAAAAGTTGTGTTGGTTGAATGGAAACAATGATAAAACCATCAGGGATCATTTTCATTGACTTAAACCTAAAACTAAACAATGCATTTTTGTTTTGAAAGGAAGAGGAAAAATAAAGTGCCGAAAGAGATCTTGTCTGTCAGGTTGTGGCCGTTATA
This sequence comes from Callopanchax toddi, assembly GCA_006937965.1. Lineage (NCBI taxonomy): Eukaryota > Metazoa > Chordata > Actinopteri > Cyprinodontiformes > Nothobranchiidae > Callopanchax > Callopanchax toddi. The sequence goes on along the minus strand of SSNR01000241.1, from coordinate 983,628 downwards.
GTGACAGTTAAACTGGAACAAAAGAACCTTAGAACCAACCTGATTCTCTGGTTCTTTAAAGCGACTCTCTGGAGCATTTTTCTCTGAGTTCCACAACATCTGTCATTCTGATGAAGACCCTCCTTCCTCCTAGAGACCACTTTCCATTATTTCTTGCCGCCGACATTTTTCAGCCAATGAAATTCAAATTTCTGCATTCTCTCAACATGCACGCGCATCGACCAAACCTGTACCAGTAGGGGGCGCTGTCGTACAGGACGCTCCGTGTGTTTCTTTGTTTACCGTCTCGTTCACTGAGGACTCACAGCTCATTTCTACTAAAAACCTACCCATTCTCCAGCTAAAGACGGATTTATTTTTATTTTTAAACCTTTCACCTCACAGAATGGCAAGGCTTGACAGGATTACGCGTTTATTTTGGTCAGAAAGTTCATCCAGGGTCGAGTCAAGTTCAGCTTCAGAGTCCAGCAGCAGCTCTCTGCTAACAGAGCTAATATCAGAAGCAGCAGGGACAGAGAGGGCTCATCAGACCCTCGTAGTATTGTTGGAATAAGATTGTGAACTGTGAGTGATTAAACCCTACACATTGAGCTGTACAGTTCATGTCCGAAGTATATGCGCCGCGTGCACGCGCGCACACGCGACCGGACGCGCGTGTCGAGATGTTTTGAGGAGGAGCCTTTGGACGCTAGATTCAAAAACTGCTCTCCTGATGAAATCCTCCAGAGTGCTGCTTTAAGGGGTGGCTGGTCTGGCACCTCTGGCTGGGTTTCTTGTTGTTGTGTTCTTGTGCAAGACACTTCACCCACCTTGTCTGGTGGTTAGGACTGGGTAACATTAAATATTTTTCAATACTACTACTTTAACAATACCTGGTTTTTGATACCGGTACCATAATGATACTTTTTTTGGTACCTATAATTCTAAGAGAAAATAACAAAATACTAAAAATTATTTATTAAACCAATAATATAATTTCATTGCAGGATGGAATAAATGTGTCAAATCAAGGGGAGTCCAGAAGAAAAAGTTTGGGAACCACTGCTCTAATCAGCAGGGTGTGACAGGCAGATCCCCCTCAGCTGCAGCCCATCAGACCAATGGAGCTTAAGAGGAGCTGCTCTTCAGGAGGACGGTGCCGGATCGTTCCACTCCATTCATGGTAACACAGGCCTCCTAATCAAGATTCTGATCAGATCCTAACATTTGTGAACCTACCTCCTTCCAGAGACTCCTATCCGGCCACTGGCCTCTTCCAACCTCTCCTCCAGAACCTTCCTCCATCTATCCACCTGGTCTGCCTGTCCCCCTGCCTGCCAGTTGCCTCCTCCTCAACCAGTATCCATAACACCTCTTCACATTGCACTGCCTGTCTGGGCCCAGGACTTAGTCATCCTGCCCACAAGCTCTTCCTTCTTCAATGCAGTAAAGGCTAGTTTATACTTCTCCGTCTGCGTCGGTACGGAGACACGCAACGCCATTATCCGTCGACGCAAGAGCTCTCCGACAGGCCCGCAAGGACAGACGGAGTTGAGCTGACTTTTCTAACTATCCGTCAAATGAGACTGAGAGCGCACGTCTCTGATTGGTCGGCTCAACACCCCGTGATCATTTCCGGCTTGACGCCGGTATCAACAGAGTAGTAATAGAAGAATCTCAGGGAAGCAGATATTGATCAGCTCGAGAAACGTCTGGCAGACGAAGTACAACATTTATATAATCCATCAGTGTCCCTCACAGGTTGAACAAGAGCTGCAGATTCGCTCGTCGTCTGCCTCGTCCTCAGTGGACGGACATTCAACAGACGCCGCTGTCTCCTCACTCCTGTTTAATTCTTTTTAACAACATTGTTTGTTCCTCGAGATCAATCGGTTCAAACTCAATCAAAATTCGCTCTCTGTCGGCCATTACTGAGCTGAAATAAACAAACTTTGGTCGACCGGAGGCATTACTGCAGAAAAGTTATGCTCCCTCTGCTGTCCTGGTGGAGAATTGCTTCACAACACGACGGAGAAGTAAAAATCAAAAACGTCTCCGTCAATACGTCTGCGTGTGAGCGCAAACGTGCTGTCGGAGACGTATAAACCAGGCTTTAGGCACACTATTCTACCCTCCATCTGCACATCCATTGCCTCCTCCTGTGCTCACTCTACTCTCCTTTCTCCCAGTGGAGCAGCCGCTACAGACCCACAGATCCTCCATCCACATCCACTCTTTCAATAAATAACTTTTGTCACTTACCTCCTGCCGTCTTCTGGTTGTTGTGTTCGCTCCAGGGTCCATTACAACTGACAAACATGACAAGACCTGATTACTGCCTGAACTGTAGATTAAAGATGTGTTGTGTGATTTTCAAACAAGCTAGGTATAGTTAGCTATTTTACATAAACACGGTTCCGGTTGCCTCTCCCAGACATGGGACAGTGCATTGCCACAGTAACAAGATAGTGCTAAACAGTCGTTGAAACACTATGTTCACCCTGGTTTTTCCTCTTTCTACGTTCAAGCGTGTTTTTGTTTTCTGCCAGCTGAAAATGTGTTTTTCTTTTTGGGGACTCGTATTTTTTCTAAAACTGAAGCGGTAGCAGCCAGCTGTTGTTCTCCTCTCACTTGTTAGAACGTTGTTGAGAAGCACGAGAAAACGTTTTAAGTTAATTTGTTTTCCAAATCAGGTAGAGGAGCGTTAAGGGATCCATTACTTTTTCACATGGTCCAGGTTGGTTTGGATAGATTTTATATTTTAATAAAATAACTTGAAGGCTGTGTTGCGTCTTTACTCAGGTTACATAGAACTGTGCGAAAGTTTTAAACCATCTCTAATTTCTTTCCATATGGTTTCTCAGAGTCTTAACGTTTCAGTGGATTTGATTTTCAGTTTTTCAGGTTTTTCAAAGCTTTCTTTGGACTTCAGCCAAGTTTTCACTTGTTTTCTATTCTCTTAAAAATGGAAACAGAGAAACCAGGGCCAACTCAGTCATTTAAGCGATCTACAGAATTTGTGAAAGAATATTTCTGTTTTAGCTCATCTGATCATGAGAAACAGTGACTAAAGTATTCCTTTATTTTCTCTTCAGGAGCTGTGTTGCATCTCTATTAACACTCAAAAAACTCCATCTTTTACACTCTGAGTGCCATCTATTCATATAATTTGTTATATTGTTTTATTACAGTGTTTAATGGTGTGAAATCTACAGCAGAATGTGAGTCTAATAATCTTTCTAATGGTTTAAAGCCTGAAGACAGCAGAGTAAATTTGAACTGAAACGACAAAGAACATCAGAAACTCATCATTTCAGGTTAAACCAGAGAGTCCAGCTGCAGACAAATGTTTTATAGGTTTGGTTGTTTTTAGTTACCCAACAATCAAACTCCTCAGAATGGTTTTTTCTTGTCATAATTGATGTGTAATCTTCAAGGCGTTGTCCATTAATAACTACCGGTACCTGCTCTGACTGGCTGATCAGCTTTTAGCTGCCCTGCCTCCTGATACATTCATAATTAAAACTGAATGATAAACTCATCCTCCAATCCTTAAATCCTAATGGTTCCTCCTACCAGAGTATCAAGTTCCAGCTCATTTTTTTTCAAAGTTTATTCTCTCAGTCTACAATGAAGCCACATGGATTGACTCTATATTTCATATATTCCATTTTTCATTATGGAGAATTTCAAAAAGGTGAGAATAAATTGTGTGTAGTAGATATCCTCATGTCAGGATTGTGTAATAATTTATTTTCTACTCTTAAAAGTTTTAGTTTAACATCAGATATTTCTTTGTCGCCACTCCTTCCTTTTACAGTTTATCATGTTGTAACATGACTGAAGAGGACAAAGAAGAGGAAATAGGGGAGAAAGAGCAGAATAAAAAGGAAAATTGTAGAGACAATAATTTCACAAATTACAGGAGTTTTGCCCTGAAATTAAAAAGAGGAAGATGAGACTGTGTGTCATCCTCAGCAGTGGATTAAAGCAGGATTCCCCTCATAGTTCAATAGTAATTTGTTCTAAGTTTAAAATAATAGATTCTGGGTTTTTTGAAGAGCATGATGACAGGAGCTGAATGAATCAGAGTAAAATGAAAAGGAGACAAAGAGATGAAACAGGTTGTTGACTGATTTAGTATTCTAATAGAATCACCTACAGTCTGTGTTGATGTCTATAATTTATGTGAACTTTGAATAATTTTATTTTCTTCCACACAGACTGCAGCTCTAGCATTGTTCTGTTCAGTTTCATTTCTAAGCAGTTTGATTTTCTTGAATCTTCTAAACTGGTCTTGATCAACAGACCAAAGGACTTTATTTTCTTTTTTTTGCTTTAGACTTTGGTAACTTTTTAACTCATTATTTATAAAATAATACAGTATTTTTACATATCAAAACACTGAGCTTTGATCCGTAAATCATTCAGGTATAAAAAGGCTTCTAAACTCAGGATAAACCAGTGTTCATCTATAACGTCAACTTGGCAAAAGACTATTTTTAATTTATATTTGAGGCAGTTTGTTACCAGCAGCCTGTCACTAAAACACAACTTGTCCCCGTCTTGGACGTATCTCAGATCTGGACTCACTGCCGGGATACAGAGCGCTCACACCCCTCGTCCTCTTGATGCGCCTCAACTATCAAATTAACTTTCTTTATTTTACGTTGTATCGACAGTCTGACACCTTTAAAAAGCAGTTGAAGACCCAATGATTTAAAACTGCTTTTATGCAAATATTTTGACCATCTTTATTCATGTTTTGATCATTATGTGTTTTGAAATTGTTTTTAAATTTGTCTTTGTGTTTAGAACATGATGGTTTTTGTGATTGTTTCTGTGAAAGGTGCTCTATAAATAACCTTTACTTACTTACTGTACCGGGGACCTTGTGCTGCACCCTGGACATGCCCACTCCCTCTAGAAGGCCAAGGCGAGTTAACCAACCCCCCCAACTCAATCGCACCCTGGAAATAATTCTATTCAGGTTCTAACAGTCTATACTGTAGTAGTCTTTACTATAACTGATTTAAAATGGTCCAGATGGTAACAATTCAGCAGAATGTCCCTTTGCCAAAAGTTGAATCAACGTTTAACTTTAACTGGTATGAAATTGAACTCTCTTGACACCTTCGGAATTTTCATTTGAAACCTGGTTACTTGATGCCTTTTGGTCAGACAATCTTTTTCCTGATCTCTGATCAGGGCTATTCAATTGCAAACCGGGAAGGGCCACATGACATTTTGCTAGCATTGTTTTTACTGTGAAAGCTGTAGTTTGTTAGCGCCAGAGGGCGCCAGCATTTTGTAAAGCCAGCGCAGTCTGGATCAGAGGTGGGGCGTGTTTGCAGAGTTTGATGCTAATTTTAAGATAATGGTGGTCAATGCAGCAGAGGCATCAAACTACTGTCAGGCAGCCAGGAAATATAGAGTTATGGAGTATAATGTCTGATGATGACGATGACGTTCTGTGGGAGGAGACGGGACCACAGAGTGACCGAGCACAGCGAGGCAGAGGATGTCTGTGAGTAAAAGCCTCATGCAGACTTTTGATTTGACATGTCATCATGAGCAAAGTTCTGACAGTTTGCATTACTGTGGTATGTTTTGTTCAGTTTCTGTTTAGGATCTCTAGTGTCTTTCCTGACAGAACCCCACACTAGAATAAGCATTAGAGATCTTTGTGATTGCATTAATAGGCAAATATTAAAGCAGTCTGGAATTGAGGTATTATTTAAATGACTTTCTCAAAATTTCAATTAAAAATTGTTTCTTTTTTCTGAAGACCAGTCTTGCAAAGGAGGCTTTCTTATAATCTGCGTCGTTTCTTCAGCTCCTCTGTCCTGAGCAGGTTCTGAGGTGTACACATGGATTGTATTACTGCTTCTGGCAAGATACGTGACTTTGTGAGGCTTCAGGGCACCGGATTGGAGACTCAGAAGTTGCAACTATGGTATTCTGGACACAAGCAGCAGATGGGGGTGACTTTTCATTAATCCTGTAGGGTCGTATTAGCACATTGTACAAAAGGCCACTAGCTGATATTAATTTTATAGGTTTAAGGTAGTTTCTGTTTAGTGTATTTTGTCCCTCAGTAGACGCCATAGATGATGATGCAATCACTGCACCAGTCAGACAGTTAACATGTGGACTGGTTGGAGAAGATCCTCATATGAATGCTAATGTCTGCTTTTCCAAGTTTGTCATTGATGAAAAGTGAGTTGCAGTAATATGAGTGATTCAAGTAGCCCACGTGTGAAGTTAAATGATGTCATTTTAAGAGTTCTTTGTTATCTTAGAGCTAAGCTGCAGCTAACTGCTACATGCTTGTGTGTGATGTGTGACCGTGTTAGCATATCAAGTCTGTTACAGGAGTTTTCACCCTTTGGACTCCTACGTAGGACCGGGGGCAGCAGAGATACGGACTCCCAATTCTGCAGGGCGCAGTAACGAGTGACTCCCTGTGGAGCACGGTGGTCCGCCCTGTGTCCGCTCCTTGTGAGGGAGGGGAGCGGGAGACTGTGCAATTGTGTTGTGCTCCTGAGAGCAGCCCCCAGAACTGTTTGCACATTTTTAATGTGGATAAAAGTGTTAGTGTTAATGATTTTACTTTTGTCATTGCAGCGGGGCTTCCGGTGGGCATGGCGCTGGGCCTTCTGTCGCAGTGACCAGGGTTTGCGGTTTGTTGTGTCCTGTTTGGTTTTGGTCATTCCACTGTGTGTGTTTTGTGTCCTGCACGGGTGATCTGGTGGAGGTGCCGCTGCTCCAGCTGGCCCTGGCCCACTGGTAAGTCCCCGCTGCAATAGTTTTATTCATTTTAATTTGTTTTAGTTGTTTTAATTATGTTTTTATGTCAATAAATGTTTTTATGGATGAAAACCACGGCGTCTAACTTCTTGGAAAACAACAGATCTACATGCCTTATGCTTTTAAATGGGTAAAAGAGAGCGTTTAAGTATCGCCTGGGGTGAAATTCCCTAGGTGGCGTTGTTGATCAGTTTTTAAATAAAAATGCAGCTCTCTTAATGAATAGCGCCCCCTCCATGCCACATATGTAACACAAAGGGACCATTTAAACGTATTTTGTATTTTTATTGTCTACGTGTGTTGTGAGCGGGGATCTGCTACTCTGAGGCAAGGGCCTGCCACCTCTACCCCTGGAACAAGGGCCTGCCACCTCTACCCCTGGAACAAGGGCCTGCCACCTCTACCCCTGGAACAAGGGCCTGCCAACTCTACCCCTGGAACAAGGGCCTGCCACCTCTACCCCTGGAACAAGGGCCTGCCACCTCTACCCCTGGAACAAGGACCTGCCACTTCTACCCCTGGAACAAGGACCTGCCACCTCTACCCCTGGAACAAGGACCTGCCACCTCTACCCCTGGAACAAGGACCTGCCACTTCTACCCCTGGAACAAGGACCTGCCACCTCTACCCCTGGAACAAGGACCTGCCACCTCTACCCCTGGAACAAGGACCTGCCAC
>SSNR01000241.1:945200-968237 GCA_006937965.1 Callopanchax toddi | reverse complement strand
GGGGGGGGGGGGGGGGGAATTAATTTGGGAGGAAAGTCCAGTAAGAACCAGAGCAGAGACTTGTTTAACAGTATTGTCACTGATGAAACTTTCTCTGCAACTGATGGTTAAATATGTGAATGGATGATTCAAACGAGTACACCAGTGCCTTTTAATGCACATAGCTCAAAATAACATTTGTTTTCGGAGCTTATTTAAAATATCGTGATATATATATCGTATCGCGATATCGCCAAAAAATATCTGGATATTAGATTTTTCTCATATCGTGCAGCCCTAAGTTTGTATCTACGATCTTTCAGTCATTACATCTATAGCCTTGAGATACCCAGGACGGATCTCATCCAGCCCCGGAGCTCCGCCTCTGTGTAGTTGTTTGACTACCTCAGTGACTTCTACCCCAGAGATTGGACAGTCCATCCCCATCTCCCAGCTCTGGTTCCTAATCAGATTGCATGTCAGTAGGATTGAGGAGCTCCTCAAAGTGTTCCTTCTACCAACCGACTACAGCCCAGTTGATATCAGCAGCTCGCTGTGCCCACTGTAAACAGTGGATCCATGTGCAACAACTCAACCAGGCACTCGGTCACGGGTCCAAACTCTAGTTCTGGCTCCAAGGTGGGACCCCGGTAACCCTCCAGGCCAGGTGCTCTTGCTCTTTGAGTCACCTCCATGAAGAGTCTTCTGAAGCGCTCTTTGTCTCACCCTTCACCTATAGGACCAACTTACCATGGGTGACCCTACCAGGGGCACAAAGTGCTCCAGACAACAGACTGTAGCTATTAGGGCACTCAAACTCCTCCCCCTTGATCAGGTGGCAGTTTAAGGAGTTATATTGTAATAAAAAAGTATTTTTGATTGATTGTTGACCGTTTTCAGTTGGGTTTCTAATCATTGATCCATTTAATTTTCTGTCATCCAGATTTCTCCTGGAGCCTTGTAGCTGTGTTGGCTGTTGTTTGTGTTCTTGTAATTTCTGGCTTCGGCTTCAGCTTCATGTGTCATAAAACAACCAAGATCAGGTAATTTTTACTTTTACTCTCATTTATATCATGTTGTTATTGTTAATGATTTATTTAATTTTATAAGACATTAAGAACATTATTAACTGACCTCCATCCATCCATCCATTTTCTGTAGCCGCTTAGTCCTCCACAGAGGGTCGCGGGGGGAGCTGGTGCCTATCTCCAGCGGTCAAGGGGCGAGAGGCGGGGGACACCCTGGACGGGTCGCCAGTCCATCGCAGGGCCACACAGAGACGAACGAGACAAACAACCACACCCACTCACACCTAAGGACAATTTACCAGCCCAATTAGCCTGACAGTCATGTCTTTGGACTGTGGGAGGAAACCGGAGTACCCGGAGGAAACCCACGCACGCACGGGGAGAACATGCAAACTCCACGCAGAGAGGCTGCAGAGCCGGGATGCGAACCCACGACCTCCTTGCTGCGAGGCAACAGTGCTAACCAACTGCGCCACCATGCAGCCTATTAACTGACCTCACATTTTATAATAAAACATCTGATGTGCTTTATTTTAATCCAGAGACCCAGAAAGAAACAAAACACCAATAAAATCAACTGAAGACCCACAGCAGTAAGAACTATTAATTATTGAAATTAATGTGATTTGCAAGTTCATCCATGACCAGGATTGAATGTCTGTTTTTATTCATAGGAATAAAACGCCGTTGATCCATCAGAAAGACGAGATCAGAGAGAGGTCATCTGTCAAGAAAAGTCCAGAAAACTGTTCTAAACCATCACCTTCAGTGAGAAAACAGCTGGTTTTATAAGGAAGGAGATCAGGTTGGTTCCTCAAAGGAAGAAAAAGAAACGATGCTGAATGAAAATGAGAGAAAAGATCAACAAACCATCAAGATTTAGTAAAATGAGACCGAATGAAACAAGAAATTCTTTGGTTTTAACAGAAAACAAACATTTACATCCACAACTTCCTCTGATTTTCTCAGCCTGAGTTTGTTCATTTAATTTTTCATAGAAAATATTAAATTATTATTATTGACATTTATTCTCAAGCTTTATTCCTAACATGTTCTTTATATATTTGAAAATATTTTGTTTTGTCATTTTAAATAAAGTTTACATGAAAAATGTATTTCACGTTTTCTTCTTGCCTCAGGTTTTTTTTTTTTTTTAAAGAAAATTCTTTATGTGCTCATAATGTTTTGAATTGAATTCCTTAAAAGCCTCCAACTTTTAACATGTTAATGAAAAATGTTTAGCATAAAACTGCACAAGTCAGTAAAGCTGTTCAGTTAAATAGAAAGCATTGCATATAAATGATTTGTTTTGAGAGGCGTAACCTTTAAAAAGAGGACAATAGGTCTCAGATGTACCATTTATGTCACATTATGGCATCAGATATGTTGTTTTCTTAAACGGTATTAAAGAGATGCTGACTTGTCATGTGACTCGTGCTAAAAGAAGCTGTACAGGAAGTAGATTGACTTTATTTATTTGTGCGACTCAAACAGAAATGTCACCTGGTCAAACCTGAAGCAGAAATGCAACCTGTTTTCATCCCAAGCTGCCTTTTTGTTATCGGACTTCTTCAGACAGGTGAGAATCTCCTCTTCATGAACCTGTACTTCTCTCTCAGGACTCCTGTCTCTCTCTCTCTGTAATGCAGGGATATTTCCATATCAAGGTGGCTGGTGTTGTATGCACTGTGTTTACACAATGACAAGCTGGCAGGCTTTGTTTCACATTCACTTTTGGAGCAGTTCGCTCATTCAGCAGAGTTTAGAACAGCCAACATACAACCTACCCTCAAATGACGACCTGTTAAGGTTAAAACATGTCAGTGTGGATCCTGCTGACATTTAAAGACAACCTTAAAATGCTCACCTCAGCCTCCAGTGGGCATTGGCCCCTAGTGAGTGTGGCCCCTAAGCCTGTGCCTATGTCCATTGGATAATCAGGCTTCACCCACAGGAGGGATGTGAGGAGTTAGATGAAGTAATGCAGAGGATCCCAGAGATCAAAGCGTGATTAGAGCAGACTGAACATGTTGGAGCAGGAAACAGAGGTGATGAGGAACTGACGGACAGGTTTGGTATGCAGTACAAGAACGCAGAAGGACAGCTTGTGGTGCAGTGGTCCAACCTTTTTTTCGCCACGGACCGATTGCGTGCCAAGCAATACATAAGGATAGGTCGGTGGGGAGTTACCGCGGAGCAAAGTGCAGCCGGAGGTAGCGTTGCTCCATTCTGCAACGTAACACACCGGTCCAGGCCGGATCTTTCAGGCACGATCAATACATCAATTCATTTCTTTTATTCTGCCATTTTGACGGCCCGGAACCAAATGACCTGCGGACTGGTACCGGTTGGGGACCTCTGTTGTACTTGGCTAACAGGATCGAACTGGCTGTACTGAATACTTTCCTCCAGAAGAAACAGGAGCATAGGGTGACCCATAGGAGTGAAAGTAGAAATATACAGGTGGACTAGGGGAGACCGGGGATGGTTGTAACACTTTTGACATTTCTGTCTGTAGCTTGGAACCCCTTCAAGCTAGAAAATTCAAAACGTGACACAAACTAGTTTCACGTGTTGGTTAATAAATGGTGTATCTGTTGTTTCCGCAACACAAACAGAAATTGCATAGCTTAGTCTAAAACACAAGGAGTAAAATGTTTCAAGTCACCCCGTAGTCTGGGTCAGTTGTAACACATCCTGGGGTGAGTTGTAACAACATGAAATAAGTGATCCTTTTTTTTCCAACACTTAAGTTAATGTTTTTTAAACATAGCACAGTAACCTCAAGATCTTGAACTAATATTTTAACATAACCATGAAAGTGAGGGAAATGTGCAGCAGCTTCAACTATTGAACATTCGTGTGTGTCAAGTTGTTATTCACAATCAGTCACATTGGTGACACATGAAATGAGGGCTTTTTTGTTTGTTTGTTTCACCATGTCAGACATTCTTCTGAGCTCTTTTTTCATGACCCTCTCTACCTAGATAAATCTTATGAAGTGGTAAATACCAAACAGTTGGGCCACAGATCTGATGAACTTCTCCTGATTTATACACCTGTGTGCCACAGGTTGCTACTTTTCCCAATAAGGCATGAGAACTAAACTGAGCATGTGCAAAATGAATCCGATGCTTTGTAAATTATTCCTGATTGGAGAAATTGCAAGTGTTACAACCATCCCCGGTCTCCCCTACATCTGGTGTAGAAGATGTAGCCTGAAGGAGATAAGTGACTGTAAAGTAGTGGTAGGTGACGTTATGTGTGACTAAGAGCCAGGGACTTTGTAAACACATTTTCATTTGCAAGAGGGTTAAAATGAAGGCAACTGGACGTTTCGCTTCTCATCCAAGTAACTTTGTCAAGTCTAACTGGAACAGTGGGAGAGTCAAGCTGATAACCTGTAGCTGTCTGTTGTTGTTTAACAAGCTGATACTACCTGAATCCTCCTCCTCCCCACCCCCTGAGAAGTCGTTGATGTTGTTAGGACCTGTTGTGTTGGACTGGCGCCTCCGTGACCCAAATCAGAATAAAGTGAGAACAAGAGAAAATATTTACTTTGTCTTTAATTATTGTATTTAACATTCCTACAGGTGAATCAGCTCTGATACGAACCCAGCAGACTGTCTGGGCAGCAGTTGGAGAAGATGCTGAGCTCAGCTGTCAGCTGATGGAAAATAGAGAAGTTCATCAGGTCACCTGGCAGAAAGTCTTTCAGGATGACGAGAAGAACGTTTGTTCCTACAGTGAATACTTTAATGAAACAGTGAATCCTGGTTTTCTAAATAAAGTTGAGTTTAAAGAAGCTGGACTCCAGATTAACTCCATAGTTATTAAGAGCGTCTCAGAGCAGGATGCAGCTTGTTATCTCTGTCTGTTCCACACTTTCCCTGAAGGAGCTCTGAAAAGTAGAACCTGCCTCCAGGTTTATGGTGAGACTGTGACTGAATGACAGAGTGGACCTGTGTAACTTGATGTTTCTGATGGTGTTTGCTGTGTGTTCAGAGCTGCATCAACCCGTCCTTCATGTCAGAGAATCCAAGTCTCCTGGAGAGTCACTTGTATCCTGTTCAGCCACAGGTCGACCTGCTCTCACTGTAACACTGACTGTTACACAACAACACCTCAGCTTCTCACAACACAACACCACCACAGTCCACAACGACAACAATACAGTCAGCGTCACCACCACGGCTGTGCTGTCAGGTCTCCATGACGACAGCACACAGGTTGGATGTGCAGTGAGAGTGCTCTCTGGTCCTCAGATGGAGGTGATTCAGAGGATTGATGAGCTCCAACAGACGTCTGCTGATGGTGAGAAACTCTTGAGACGCTCTGATTTCTAAATCAAATTGAATGGTTGTCATGTGATGTATAGACAGACGGGTCCCGGAGGGCCAAGCGGGGTGCAGCAGTGACAGTTTCAGAGGCAAAATCTCGGGTGTGGGAGGAGTTTGATGAGGCCATGGAGAAAAACTATTGATCAGCTCCAGAAGGGCTCTGGCAAACCATCCGGCGCCTCAGGGGAGGAAGGCAGCAGCTTGCCAAGACTGTTTACAGTGGGGACGGGGAGTTGCTGACGTCAATTGGGGTTGTAGTCAGGTGGTGGAAGGAATGCTCATCGGAGGCAGGTCCTGTGGATTGACAAACAGGAATGGTATTCCCCATTTTTAAGAAGGGGGACCAGAGAGTGTGGTCCAACTATAAGAGCCTCCCTGGAAAGGTCTACTCCAGGGTACTGGAGAGGAGGGTCCGGTAAATAGTTGAACCTCAGATAGAAGAGGAGCAATGTGGTTTACGTCCTGGTCGTGGAACTGTGGACCAGCTCTTTACGCTCGCTAGGGTGATGGAGGGGTCATGGGAGTTTGCCCAACCAATCCACATGTGTTTTGTGGATTTGGCTTATGACGGTGTTCCCAGGGGCACCCGGAGCACTCCATGAGTGTGAGGTTAATGGCCTGTTGTTAAGGGCAATTCAGTCCCTATACTGGAACAGTGGTCTGGTCCACATACTGTAGCCTGCAGTCAGTTGGACCTGTTCCCGGTGAGGGCTGGACTCCGCCAGGGCTGTCCTTTGTCACCGGTCCTGTTCATAACCTCATTGGTAACTTCTTGTTTTACATTATCATTTGTAAGTCACTTTGGATAAAAGCATCTAATAAATACGTAAACATAAATGTAGTTCAGCATGATGGGTTTGATGGGTCAGTGTTGGTCTGCAGAGGCTGATTCATGGAGGGACACCCAGACCTGTACAGGATAAATGATGAAATCCTGACTGCTGTTAGGTATCAGGATGAAATCCTTAAACATGTTGTTAGACCCTTCATTACTGCAGTGGGTCCTGGGTAGTGCTGGGCAGTAACACGCGTTAGAAGTAACGTATCACTGTAATCCAATTACATTTTTCAAGTAACGAGTAAAGTAAGGGATTTCAATGGCAAAGAAAACTGGATTACCGTTACTTTCCCACAAGCAGGCTGCATTACTGCGTTACTAAACAGTGATTGTGTAAGAGAACGTCATGACTTTAACGTATGACCCGCGACATCACTCAGTGCGTTTACATGTGCATCTAAGTCGAGCTAGGTCGATCTTATGTTAAATAACTGGGACCTTTATCCTAGTTTACATGTCTGTTAGAAAACCAAACTCTCAAATGAAGTTCACTCCGCTACGAAAGGTGGCGACATGCGCCCTTTCATGTTCCGCCGGTTGTTTTCTTAGCATTTGAAATCTCATGTTTTAAATGATTCCATTGGACACAAATTTGCTCGGGCATCTTCAAGTACCCAGCGCTGGCAAGCTGTTTACATGGAGAGGGAATCGAGCTACAACCACATTATCTGGGTGCTTTAGCTCGATTAGATCCAGTTCGACTTCAGCCGGACTAGAGTGTTTACATGCATTTAAAAAACGACTTCACTTGATTTAAAGCAATAGTTCCGTTTTCTGATGTGCATGTAAACACACTGATTGGTAACAACAAACAGCAGGTGCATCGGGAGAGAGCAGGATCCCCCACTGACATGACCGCTGCAGCTACCGCATCCAATTCCACTGTGCAGACCTCTAACTCCTGATAAACAGGTGAAAACCAACAGGACTTAGTGCAGCTGAACTGAAGAAGCGTGACGCTGCTGGATAGATTGTTCAGGTCAGGACATGGTGTCCATTTTCACGGTGGACTCTGCATCATTCTGACGCATTATAGAAAAAAAGGTCCAGAGTTTACTTCAAGTTATGCACATTTTTTCGTTACGTTTTTTTTTTCTAAATCCCAAGTTTGCATAAAAAGTGACTTACGCAATTTTCAGGCTCGTTTTTTGCGTGAACAGGTTTTATAAATGAGCACCCTGGAGTTTATATTCAGGAGCTCAAAGTGATCCTGCTGTCATCTGTGAGAAGCACAGGGCTCCAGTACTGCACCAGCTAATTCTAGTGTTCTCTAGTGAATACCAGTCAGGCTGCCATTTCATTGTGTTCCTTTCCATTTTTTTCAAGCAGTGTTCATCAAAATGTTAACTTCCCTGACTTCTTTCACTCATTGTGTCTCTCACTGCTTTAGGACTCATAGGTTAGAGTACACACCCAAACGTCTAGATAATTTAACTCAACATAGTCTCTTCAACAATGGAAGTGAAGGGTCTTTCAAAATTTGTCACATCTTCTACATAAAAACCCACAGAGACATAAATGTTCATACATCTGATCATCAGAGCTTTTTGATGCTTACAGTTCTAGAACTCTTAGAATATAACTTAGTTTTCACACAGCAGCTGTTTGTCTGAAGATTAAGTTTCAGTCCAACTTCCTGTTGGCCTTTCATGAGTTTGCTGTCAGACAGAAAGAAACACAGCTGTGTGGTTACCATGGTGACCTTAATGGGCCAGTGTTGGTTCCCATGGTGACCCTTAATGAGCTACTGGCAGCAGTTTTAACTTTTCTTTTTATCTTTAGTCTCTTTATACTTGTCTTACAGTTTATTCACTAAAACAGAAACATTTTGACTTCCTTTGTATTATTACTAAGTTGATGTTGGACTTTTGAGCAGGCGCTGCACTGATGATTTGCTGTTTCTTTAAAGGCAGCGTTTTTAGGACTTTTCTCTGTGTATTGATGATCTGTGGTTGTTCTGCTACAGTCATCGTTATCCTGCTCAGAAAGAAATTTCACACCAGGTACTTCTGTCACATTACACCACTGATGTCTCAGTCAGCTGATCAGTATTTATCTGTTCTAAAACCATTTATTGTGTCTCACAGAGAGCTTCTGGGGGTGGCTTCAGCTGACATCTGGTGAGACTAATCTGTCCTTCTCTTTTTAAATTTGTTTTCTCTTATATTGTCTCCCATTTTAAATGTTCATTTTACCTCTACATCTTCTTCTGGTGTGATATTTTCTGCACAGGTTGAGATAGATTTATTAACTTTGCTTCTTTTAACATTCAGACATTTAATTAGAAATATTTTGTGATGAAATATTGTTAATAAGTGTTATTTTCTGTTTTTATTTTAAGGAACAATGATGATCTGTCAGCAGCATTAAAGTACGTTACACCCAATAAGTGGACTAACACATAAACCAAAATATGACCAACAGCAGCACCTTCTGTTAAATGACTTCACTAATGTCTCAGTCAGCTGGTCAATGTTTACTTTCTCTTCCTAAATCCTTCATTGTGTCTCTCAGTGAACCTCGGAGGATAAACATGTGTCCACCTGTAGCTGAAGAAACTGACTGGTGAGACTAATCTGTCATTCTCTAAATAAGCAGATTTAATTAGTTTTCTCCTATATTTTCTCCCATTTTAAATGTTTATTTTACCTCTACACCCCCTTCTGATGTCGTGTTTTCTGCACAGGTTGAGATGAATTTATTAACTTTGTTTCATTCATTCAGTCAAGATTCTGAAATCTTGATAGTAAAAACATTGATTTCTGTTTTCATTTTAAGGGAGGATGATCTGTCAGCAGCATTAAAGTACGTTACACCCAATAAGTGGACTGATCCACCAACAGCAGCAACTTCTTTCTCTAATGTCTTACAGTTTTTCTCAATAGCTTTGGCTCATTTCTCACAACAGAATTAAAGTTTTCACCACTGTTAAGACGTTTCTCAAAACAATTAGTGCAAACTGCAAAACATAATAGATAACCTGCAAAAGCAAGTCACCTTTTCAAAATGGGTTGTTCATGCTTCAAAATCAAGCTCCTTAATCAAAATAGATTATTTGCTCTTCAAAATCAAGTCTTTATGTCAATGAAAGTCTCAGTGTTGTCAAAATGACAAGTTCTGACACCAGCATTGTATAAACAACAGTCACATGGTTTAGTCACGTTTTCACTGAGACAGATGACTCTGGAAGTGCTGCTCAATGTAAAGTCCAGACAGTGTTACAGACCAGGCACTTAGAAAACTAGAAGTAAAAGAAACATCAAGACACTGAATACACACTTTACTTTATACTGTATTTTTACAACTTTTCACAGCATTGTGCAACTGAAAGAAAAACATTTACAAAGAATCAACTCCCTTTGGCTCAGTAAACCAGACTGTAGTAGTTTAGAAACTGAAGATCCTGTAAACCAGACGCTGCTGCAGATCAGTCATGGACATCTAGACGCTCCG
This sequence comes from Callopanchax toddi, assembly GCA_006937965.1. Taxonomy (NCBI): domain Eukaryota; kingdom Metazoa; phylum Chordata; class Actinopteri; order Cyprinodontiformes; family Nothobranchiidae; genus Callopanchax; species Callopanchax toddi. The sequence goes on along the minus strand of SSNR01000241.1, from coordinate 958,599 downwards.
TCTGTCTGGACACATATTTCCATCTACATCACAGTGAATGTCAGCTCTGTCAATGCACTGAGGAAAGTTTCTTCTTGAGTGCTGAATCCACCCTCTGCATGACTCTGCTGTGATGTCATCACAAGCTGCATCCATCAACAGGGTCATCTGGGTCTGTGGACGCCGGTCATTTACCTTCTACCTCCTGGAAGAGAAAAACTCCTCAATCGGATTTAGGAATGGAGAGTAGGGAGGAAGATGCTCCACCAGCATCCTGCCATGTGCTGCAAACCACTGGCTGACCACAGCAGACTGGTCTCACTGGTAGCAATAAATGTTCACACAGCCTCTAACTCAGTGGAAGATCAGGTTCACCTGAGAAAAGTTATTTATGGACATTTTCATGGAAACATTAAACATCTAAACCAAAGATTTAGAAAGTGGATGTACGAAATGTTTGACAACATGATCAACACAATTGTGTGCAATGACACAATCAGTGAAATGAAGATTATTAGTTGAACAACGACTATTCAGCCGCTACATGTATAGTTCATTTTGACAGACATGATAAAAGCAAATGAAAAAGTGATCATTTTGCAGATATTTGTACTAACTCAGTCGCTTCATGTCCAAAAACAGTGACCATTGAATGAAATGAACAGGAAACTGACACTAGGTTGTGCCCAGATGACTACATGTTGTGAAGGTTGAACTAACTGTTGTGCAAACTTTAATTCTGTTGTGAGAAATGAACCAAAGCTATTGAGAAAAACTGTAATCAGCTGATCAATGTTTTCTCTTCATAAATCCTTCATTGTGTCTCACAGTAATCCTCAGGAGGATGAGACGCATGAACATGAGACTATAGAACTTCCAGAGTAAGATCATGATGATGTTCAGATATTTATTTATTCTTGTCTTGTATTTTATTCCATGTTAAATGTTGAACTAACCTCTACACGTCCTGCTGATGTGAAGGTTGCTGCAGATCTGAAGCACATTAAGATGATTTTCATTCTGTTTAATGAATTGCACTTCATTTATGAACATGCAAACATCATGTTCTGTTTTTATTTTTAGGGTTGAAGAACCATTAGTATCAACACACATTGAGTATGAAAGAAAGAAGACTCAACCACCACCACCACCAGATAAACTAAAGCTTGACTAACAGACATCAGAAGAAAGAAGACCTGCTTTGAAATGATGAAGAAACTAAACCTGAACTAAACTGAATCACAGCTTGAAACACAAGAAATTATTGTAACATTATAAAAACTTGTTCAAAAACACCTTCTGATTTGCTAACATTAATAACATATGCAGGATCATAGACATTCTCTATGTTAGTCATAGATAGATAGATAGATAGATAGATAGATAGATAGATAGATAGATAGATAGATAGATAGATAGATAGATAGATAGATAGATAGATAGATAGATAGATAGATAGATACTGACTCACTCACTCACTCACTCACTCACTCACTCACTCACTCACTCACTCACTCACTCACTCACTCACTCACTCACTCACTCACTCAAGTCATACCCAGAGGGGATATTCACAATGGAAATTGTAAAATCACATTATGGAAAGATAATGACATTAATTTCAGTTTTATTTTCTTCTTCTTCTTGAAATTCTCTGTAGCTGAAATTACCAAGTCACCTCCTAAAATAATCCACTGGATTAGAGTCAGGATGTAGAGGCGTCATACCAGGAGTCTTTCATTTAAAATAATGGGGTTTGGCGCCCCCTAGTGGTTAAATGGTTTTACCTTCACGAGGGAAAAGTGAACAACTCATTGTTCTCTATCTATAATAAATCAATCTTCAATTCACAACTAAAAAACATATTTACTATTTAATAAATTGTATCATTTTGGGAGAAAATTGACAAATTTGTAGAATTTCCTACCTGACGCTTTATGCTCACTGTTTGAGATAACAGGATGTGGCGGGGTCAGGACTGACGTCACACACCAGGTACGTTTGGAATGTTTTCTTGTCTTTTATAATATTTTTTTAAAGATGGCGGAGGAAACTAAACAGCTTTGACTCCTGTCAGAAAATGCTGGCAGTTTAATTTTTATTTTTTTGTATTTTTGTGTTTGCAGCTATTTGTCTGCTGAAATGTAAGAAAACAACACAGGTTTATAAATGTTACTTAAAAGCGTATTTGAATAGATGTATTTGTCACATTATGCAGCTACATTAGACATTAGACTTTATTAAAATGTTTAACTAGATAAATGATTTTAACTGGGTCAGATGGTGTTGGGTTTTTAAAAGAATCACTTCAAAACACGGATCTGTTTGAGAGCTACAAAAGAAATAGGAGTCTATGAGGAAGCAATATCTTTAAGTTTTATTTATTCAGTCAATCAAAGTGCAGCTCAAAGTGCTACAGAGATTTAAAACAGTAATTCCATAAAAAATAAAAACTTTAAAATAATGCTTTCTTGCTGAAATCCTGCAGCTTTGGGGTCCTTAGAGGTTTAATTAAGACATTTAATTGTGTCGCTTATTTCTATTTATTTTAATTCAGCCTAATTAGTCTACATTTCAGTTGGTTACCAAGTTAGATTTTATTTAAATACAGTTTGAAAAACTTTATGAAATGATCAATTACTTCAGCATAAACAAATTATTTAAACATCAATAGGAAATCCATTGTCAGTTGATTTCAACGTTTGATTGTGGATTCACCTGAATGTTCTGATGTGAGACTGAAGGAACACAAGTATTTAAAACCTTTATATGGAACTTTGTTTCCTGCAGGTCAATCAGCTCTATTAAAAACCCAGCCGAGAGTTTTATCAGCAGCTGGAGGAGAAGCTGATCTCAGCTGTCAGCTGATGGAGGATAGAGACGTTCATCAGGTCACCTGGAGGAAAATGTCAGAATATAAAATCGAGGTTGTCTGCTCCTACAACAAGTTCATTGGTCAAACAGTGAATCCTGACTTCAAGGATAAAGTTGAGTTTAAAGCAGCTGGACTGAAGATCAACTCCATAAAAATCAGGAACGTCTCAGAGGAGGATGAAGGATGTTATTTCTGTAGTTTCATCTTTTCTGTAGATTCATCCTCTAGAAGGGTGGGGAATCCTGGTCCTCAAGGGCCACAGTCCTGCACATTTTAGTGGTTTCTTCTCTTCAACACACCTGATCTGAATTAGTGGGTGATTAGGAGCCTTCTGGTTACCTTGAAGGCACATTGAGGAGGTAATTCAACATTTAAATCAGGTGTGTTGATGAGAGGACATCTCTAAAACATGCAGGACTGTGGTCCTTGATTTAGAGCTTGATCACTTTGTGGTTCTGATGTTTGACTGGATTTCATCAGGTTTGGATCAAGAATCTGGATCAGATCCAGTAGGTGGTCTCATATGTCACAGATGACAAACTTTAATTGCTATTCCAAAAAATGTCAAATGTTTAATAAAGAGCTGTATATAAATATTACTAATAGCAATATTATTACTAAACATTTATGTATAAAAATAGCTGGTTGCCAACAATATGTGCTACTGTTGCAAAAAATAAACTGCAGTTTTACGAGTTAAATAATAAGTATTCTTCAAAAGTAATAGCAAACATTCATAAATATAACTTTGCATGTGTATGAAAAAAAGGTATTCTACGTTTTTATTGGTATTTTGTATGCAACACAACAATGCTGTCTGATAATTAACTCAAAGGTTGTATAAGCCTAAATTATATAAGCCTAGATTTAAATTATATAAGCCTAGATTGTATAAGCCTAAATTATATAAGCCTAGATTTAAATTATATAAGCCTAGATTGTATAAACCTAAATTATATAAGCCTAGATTTAAATTATATAAGCCTAGATTGTATAAACCTAAATTATATAAGCCTAGATTTAAATTATATAAGCCTAGATTGTATAAACCTAAATTAATCTTTATAGGACACTCCCAATAGTTTGCTTGAATCTGTTAAATTATAGATTCAAACGTTATATTTTTTAATGTTTGTTCCTATGTAGGCTTTTACTTTGAAAGCTCGTTCTCTTGACCGGCATTGATGTTGCGTTCCATGTACCTCGGAGGTCGGAATTTCTGAAAAAAAAATTTTCCATGAAAATCTTTATTTATAATTCAAAAATTTTCAATGCAGAATAAACAAGGTATAAAAAAGAAGTAACGTTGAAATTAGAGTAAAACACAAAGGAATAAAACAGAAAAATTAACATTAAAAGAAACAAAAAACAAAACATATAGCCAGAGATCTTGTTAATCAATATTCACATTGAGTTCTGAAATTGTTTGTAGTCATAAGATACTCAGAATTACACGTAATTCTGAACTTAGACACAGCCAAATAAGCAGATCTTGCCAAATAAACATGTTTTCACGGCATTTAACCATTCTTATGAGGAGCCGCCATGTTTTTTCCCCAACGTCAGGGCTAAAAAAAACCTCCGACTTTCCAAGTGGGAAGTCCGAATTCAGAGGGCGTTAGTTGATTTTTTCAACTTGGAAATTCTGACTTCCTAGGACAACTGGAACGCACCATTAGTCAGTGAGCCAAGCTGCCATAGACATCATATAAAGGCCTTTATGTGCTTTAAGTGGGCCGGTACGGAACGGTACGCAGTACCGGGACTTCTAAATTTGACCCCACAGCGTACCGGGACTTTTTTCCAGCGTTCGGTCCGTACCAGTGTGTGGTGAGATAGGAATTTTGGGTTTTCATGAGCTGTATGCCAAAATCATCAATATTAAAACAATAAAAGGGCTTGAACTACTGCAGTTATGTGTAATGAATCTAAAATATATGAAAGTCTAATGTTTATCAGTACATTACATAAAATAATGAACTTTATCACAATATGCAAATTTTTTGAGAAGGACCTGTATATATGGGCTGGCCGTGGGCCTCTCTACCACCGGGCTTAGCAAATTTTCTGGGGGAAACCCTGCATTTTGTTCAAAATGTTACTCAAGTAAATGTAACTAGTTACTAGCCACTTCTGCATGCAAGTGATACAGATATCTGACATACAGTCATTTTGTTCTGACACTGCAGGGAATCGAACCCCATCTCATTGCTGAGAGAACCATTTCCAGTGCCTTTTGCTTCTTGGTGTGACCTGAAGAGATAACGATAAACTTGGACCAAGCCCCTTGGTTTTCTTTCATCAACCTTCTTGTAGCCAGAATGGACAAGCCAAGCCCAAAATATGTATTGAAAAGAACTGAGACGAAGTTTCTACAAACTAAAAACTTACCGCTGTTTGTGCTGTCTGTGTTTGTCAGTATTTCAGGACGGGTTTTACAGATAAAAACATCTGGAACATCTTGGTGGTGTCATGTTCAAAGGAACCAGGACTCTGGAGCAAGCAACAGTCAGAGGCACAGCAGAATGGTGTAGAAAAAAAAGGTTTAATAATATCAATCACAGAGAGTGACCTCGTCAATTTTAGCAGTGTTTGCGAAAACACGTTGGACAGTCAGACATTACCGACGTACATTAAAAGTGTCCGACGTAAAACTGAAAATCGTCTGCCACTTTGACCGACGTGCTTCTCCAGCTTTCTCTCTCTTTCTCTCTCCTTCTCTCTGTTGTTCTCGCACACGTGCCTGCGCCTCTCACTCGGGCACCTTCTTTCCTCTCATTAACATGACTTTGCTCGCGTGCCAATGAGGAATGTCAAAGTATTCCTGCAGACTTCGTTTCCTCCGACCATTTAGGTAATCTGGGGTGTTTTATTTGCCTCTGGAGCTTCTAGGTGGACGTAGACTCTCTGACGTTACAGCGTTCAGATTCAGAATCAGAATATTAATATGTGAATGGAAGGAAATTGAACTGTCAAGGATGACACCCAGACTCTTAACCTGAGGGGAGGGGGAGACTGAGGCTCCGTCGATAATAATGGAGAAGCTGCCAGTTTTGGATATGGTGGATTTAGTGCCAACAAGGAGAAGTTCAGTTTTATTGCCATTGAGCTTGAGAAAGTTTGTGGTGAAGCAGGATTTGATTTCTGAGAGGCAGAGGGTAAGGGAGAAGCAGGGCCGGATCTAGCCAGCCCCACTAAGGGGAGCAGGAGAATATCAGGGGGGCGAGTCTGGACATGATAAGAATTTTTTGGCCATCACATCTCCCCAATCCCTTAAATGCATTGGAAACTATGCCATCATCATATCAGTTCCTCTATCCATATATTTATTTTCATATACCCTCTGCATTTACCCGGGCTTGGGACCGGCACAAGTAGGACACTGGCTTATGCCCTGTTGAGGCTGCATTTATCTGTTTATTTTTTGTTTTGTTTTTTGTTCTTTCTGTGTTTTTGTTTTTTTTCTTTCTTTCTGTCATTTTGTTTTTGTCTTTTGACTTCATTTTATCTTCATTTCTATTTTTTAATCATATCTATCTATTTAACCCTTATTTTTTGTCTTTTAGATTTTTTTTAATCTTTTTTAAATCTATCTTATATGTGTACTGAACCTATCTTTTGTGTTTTATATTACTTTTTATCTTTTATTTTTATTTGAATGAAAAAATGAATGCAGTGATCCTGATAGATCAAAGAAGGTTTTTGCACATGGCTCTGCTTGCATTACATTGCATGGACCACTTATAGCAGTGGATATAAGGATTATCCTTCCCTACCTTCTTCTGCAGTAAGGCCTGAGCCCCACCCCTGACCCCACTCATGACAATACCCGCTGTATTTTCATCACAAGCCAAACATTAGACAATGACAAGAGAGGCGGGATTTATAACCACCTACAAATCACCTACAAAGCTAAACTAATAATCTTGCAGAAGTGTGTGCTATTATAAACAATAACAACAGGTTATAATACGCTACAGCAGTCGTGGAATTTTGGGGGGCAATGCCCCCCCTTGCCCATGCCTACATACGGCCTCGGGGAGGAGGGTGGGAGAGTGGAGTTGGGATTACTGGAAATGTAGAGCTGGGTGTCATCTGCAAAAAAGTGGAACTGAATGCCAAATTTACGGAAAATATTACCAAGTGGGAGGAGATAGATTATGAAAAGGAGGGGGCCCAGGATGGAGCCCTGGGGCACACCTGAAGTGACTGGAGAGGGATCAGAGGACAAGGATGTTAGCTGGATGAACTGAGTGCGTCCGGTGAGGTATGAGTGAAACCAGCGGAGGGGGGTGTCAGCCTAAAGAAGAAAGTCTATGAAGGAGGATGGGGTGAGAAATGGTGTCAAAGGCCGCACTCAGATCGAGGAGGATGAGGATGGAGATTAAACCAGAATCAGCAGCAATGAGAAGGTCGTTAGTGATTTTGATGAGGGCTGTTTCGGTGCTGTGGTGTGGACGGAAACCGGACTGAAATTGTCCGTACAGGTTATTAAGTGTGAGATGGGAGTGGAGCTGAGATGCAAGAGTTTTCTCAAGTATTTTGGAAATGAAGGGGAGGTGAGAAATGGGACGGAGGTTATTGAAGTCATTTGGATCTGAGCCAGGTTTTTTCAGGCTAGGACTGACTGCAGCAGATTTAAAGAGGGAGGGAACCACTCCAGATGACAATGAGGAGTGAATGATGGCTGTTATGAGGGGGAGCAGGGAGGGAAGATGAGATTGAATTAAAACTGTGGGAAGGGGGTCCAGTTGACAGGTGGATGGTTTGGACATGGTAATCAGATCACTTATTTCAGAGGGATGGGGAAGTTTGAAGGTGGAGAGTTGAGAGGAGGGTTGAAAGAAAATAGAGGAAGGGGGTGAGGAGTGAGGTAGAGGAGGGGGACCGAGGTGTTTACTTGTGTAACTCTGTTAACTGGTTACATGAGGATGAGAAACCAAACTACAAGAGAAGGAAGTATTAAGAATGAAGGAGTGACAACAGGAGGATAATCTGTGAACTCCATTATTCTCCTGTTATGATTACAATATATAACATCGGGCGCTCCCCGGTAGGGCCCGGGCAGTGGTTGCCACCCTCCATACCCGGGTGCCCTTGGTTGGTGTGTTGGCTGCTGACCTGGTTCTACAGCTGACGAGGCAGAGGGCCCACTAGATGGCGTGTTTCTCATTACTGGAGCCATCTGAGCTCAACATAGTGTTTACTGTGGTTTTTATGTGTATGTGTGGGTGTATGTGTGCCTGGGAATGGGTTTTGGACTGGGAGGGGAGAGTGTCATAATTGTTCTATGTGTGGGAAAGGGAGGGAATGTGGGTTGTATGGGTCATTTTAATCTGTCAAGCACTTTGTGTTGCTCGCTGGGGCATGAAAGGTGCTATAGAAATAAAGTTTGATTTGATTTGATTTGATAACAATAATAATAATATATAATAAATTTATAATAGAATAGAAATCCTTAATTATTCCTCAGTGTGGAAATTCAGTTGCACCAGCTGCAAAGTTACAAGCAAATCAAAACATAAAGATTTACATAAATATAAATAAAAAATAAATATAACTACCTGACTGTAAAGTAATTTAGAGCATAAAAAAAATAATAACAGCATAATAAAATACTGCTCAATCATTAAAATGCCAGATCCTGATTGACAGAAGGCTGTTGTACTTCTGATCTAATGTCATATAGAGGTCACTATAATACCCACTATATTAAATAGATACAGATCTGCAGCACGTGAGGACATTGTCCCATGTGAGTCAAAAATGTCCTGCGTGAGACGCTCCCACGTTTGGCAGGCGTAGCTCGAAAGTTTTCAAAAACACCGTATTAGCCAAGTTTATTCTTTAACCAACACATATCTACCCTCTTTGTCTATGACCTCTTTGTAGCTTTCAAACTGTACCTGGTTTGCAATTAGCTACTCCCCTGTTTTGGCTTGATTTATAGGAACTATAGAACATCTTTACTCTTCAGTTTTTCATGTTCTTGTGTGGGCAAGTGTGACTCCTGCAAAAAATAATTTGAGGCTTTTCCTTTTTAAGTGTAGTCATGACCTTGCTTCTTTTAACTGTATTATTTAACCTGTTTACATTTGGTGACACAAACTTTATACTATTAAAAGGCATTTGATAGGAAAAAGTGTATATTGGAGATTTCTAGACAAAGAAATAACATGGGCCTGAACATGTGGCCAAATATGGGTGCACAAACAAATAAAATAATTTAAAAAATATATATATAACAAGAACAAAAATATGACTTCCAATATGGGACGGGTCCTCCACGTCCCCAGTCCCCGTTGGCAGCTGAGGGGTAATTCTCTTGGAAGAGGGACCCTCTCTGGAGGTGAGATGCTCCATTTCACACATCCAGAAGTCCAACGCAACCTGATAACACATATTTAAGTTTCTAAATAGGTCAGCTTAATGTGTCAAAAAAAAAGGTTTTCATCCACAGCTCCACTGAAAAAAGTGACTGCTGAGGTTTTACCTACTGTTCATCAGTCATGTGCTGTGTTATCCCCCAGTCGTTCATCTAGTTGCGCCAGTTGGTTGCCATGGTGACGCTCGAGACAGACGCTCCAGCTCTTTGTCCAGAGTCTGGCAGCTGCACCGAGTGTCCTTTTCTCATTTCCTCCGCAGCTTCTCGTGCAGTACCATAAGTACACATGCCTGAGTCCCAGTGGATGCGTATCTTGTCCAGTGGTGTTATCCTTCAGAATTCTTTTGATGATGACATATTCCCTGCGCTTCTGTGCGACTTCCGTGGCATAGTCGTAGTCAAACAATAATCGTTTACCTTTGTGCATGACTTTGTTGGTCCATGCCTTCTTTATTATATCCTCCTTAATGATGTGATCCCAAAAGTTTATTATCATTGACCTGGGTGGGGCATTCGAGCCCGGTTTTGTCGTGGGCTCGCTGTATATTCAAGCTCATGTCTTCGGGTAAGTAGAGCGCAGTTTTTAACAGCTTGTCAACAAACTGTGGCACCGAATCACCCTCCTTTCCTTCAGGGACCCCATATAAGCAAATATTATTCCTCCTGGATCTCCCTTCTAGATCTGATAGTTTTCTTTGGACGTCTTTATAAGTTTCCAAATCTTTAACCAGTGCGTCTTTCATAGCTGCGTTCAGTGTCTAGTCTGCTATCGGTGTTTCGGCCTCTGTTAGCTTGTTTTCGAGTGTTTTGATTTTCTCGATGTTGACGGTAGATTTCCGTCTTCATTTCTTTTAACTCACTTTTCATGTCTTCTTTAATGTATTCCTTAAGTCCTTGAAAATCCTGTTTGCTTTCTTTTCGGAATTCACGCAGCTCCGTTTTGATCGCTTGTAGCATCTGGCTAACGTTTTCCTCGTGGTGCTGCTGTTCATCCATTTTCTTATTTTCTTCTTGTTTTATTTGACCTCTAGTTCTTGAGCTCCTTGTCATTCCAGCGCGGTTGTTGTAATATGCCGGTTTACTTTGAATTTAGGGGCTTTCTGTGAGTTGCTATCGGATCCTAAAGCTATGCGGCCATTGTAGTTACTCGCTGACCCGGAAGTCGTTGTGATTGGGGTGATTTTAGTTTGGTTTTGCATTTTAGTTGGCCAACCTAGACCCTGATAAGCAGCCTGTCATTTCCATTTTAATCCCTTTTATTTATTTATTTATTAATAAAAGCATGTCAGACATTTAAACCATGTCTCCTGCCTAATCCGTAGAGTGGATCTTTGTGTCTTCATTTCCTGGGGTGCAACTCCCCAGGTGGCGTTGTGTGTTTCAACCCAAGTTGCCACACATGCAAACTATAATATTGTCCATGGCGTTTTATTTTATTAACCTTTATTTAACCAGGAAAGTCCCATTGAGAATCAGAATCTCTTTTACAAGGGAGTCCTGGACCCTGTACCCTCTAGGGCATGTAATCTGTGGGGCAAACCGGAGCACCCGGAGAAAACCCGCATGCATGGGGAGAACATAGAACTCCATGCAGAAAGGCCACAGTGAGGATTCAAACCTGCAACCTTCTTGCTGCAAGGCAACAGTGCTAACAACTGCGCCACCATGCAGCCTTTTTTTTAAACATTTTAATTTTTCTCATACAGTATGCACACTACAGTAAAACAGTAATTGCACACATTTATCAGCACACTCACACTATGAACAAATCTACACATTTTCAGTTATGTGCTCAGTAACTTCCATTCGAACTTTTTTTTTTATTTTGCCAGTTTCCTAGAATAAAGCATTCATAAGGCATTTGCAATATATTGATGGCTATTAATAGGTGAGCCATTTTCACAGGTAAATGCATCTATTTTGCATTTTTTCTGTTATCATTATTACTCATAATGGTTTTCAGGATTTTCAGTGTTTCTTGAGTGTGTGTTTTTTTTTTGTTTTTTTTTTCTATTTGTCAAAGAAAATAGGGGCAAATTTTATTGTACTATTAAAATGCAATTTATTGCAATTAATTAATTACAATACCTCTAATTAATTTGATTAATTTTTTTAATCGAGTCCTACCACTAGTTTTATGTTTATTCATTTATTAGACCCTTTTATCCAAAGCGAAGTATACACAATTAACAATCAACCTATCAGGCGCGTTGTGATCTGTGGGGCGAACCGGAGCACCCGGAGAAAACCCACACATGCATGTGGAGAACACGCAACTCCATGCAGAAAGGCCACAGTGAGGATTCAAACCTGCAACCTTCTTGCTGTGAGGCAACAGTGCTAACAACTGTGCCACCATGCAGCCTTTTTTCTTTTTTTTTTTTTACTTTTTCTCATACAGTATGCACACTACAATAAAACACTAATTGCACACATGTATCAGCACACTCACACTTTGAATAAATGTACACATTTGAATGAGTACATGTTCTTTTTGAAATTACACTGACCTTCATGGTGATGAATTGATGCTTCAGAGCATCATCAGGGACGATTCTGTCAGCTGGATAAATCGTTAGCATCTTCTTAAGAAGATCTACAAATGCTTTTACTTCGTTTAGGTCATCAGAATTGTTTGTATTTGGTGCCATTTTCACCAAGTCATCCAAAGACTTTATATTCAAAGCTGGTGAGTTTGTGTACCAGTTTTCTTCTCCAGTTGCGTTTCTATATTCTAATGGGCTTTTTAAATACCAATCAAGTTCATTCCACAAGTATCTGTGGTTGAAAAATTTTTCAACACGGACAGCTTTATTAAGTGTGCTGTTGTTAGGCAGACCAAAGAGCTTGAAAATCATCCTCAGAACTTCATACTCATTACGGAACGAAAACAGATGTCTGGCTAGAAACAAAAACGCCAGTGTACATCCAAGACCCCACATGTCTATACCCTCATCCCGTGGAAGACCCAGGGATACCTCTGGAGCCCTGTATATTGTGGCCTGCACTTTTTTATATTTTGATAATTCAGAGGTCTTACAAACCAACCCAAGGTCTATCAACTTCACCTTAAACGGTTGGGATTCCTGATTTACCAGCACAATGTTGTCTGGTTTGATGTCTGTGTGAGTCAGGCCGATGCTTTTCAGAGCACTGAGGGTGGTCAGCATCTGTTTAGCAATGAGTCTGATTTCACTCAACTTCAGAGGAGTACAATCTTGCCTTACTATAAAGTTACGCAAACTTACATCTAAAAGCTCAAAAACAAGGCAAATGCACTGCTCATAAACAAAATAGGTTCTAAATTCCAACAAGTTGTTTTTGTCAGGGTCAAGCAGTTCGACAGCGCTATATGCATTTATTTCCGTCATAGCTGCTATACTGCTATATTTGCTAAACAATTTAATTGCAACCATCTCATTGGTTCTCATTATCCTAAATTTGGCAACTTGCCCGTACGATCCAGATCCAAGAAATTCCTCAGCCCGGAAAATATTTAAACCGTCAGTGATTTTGTGCCCTACCTCTAAGTCAAAAGTTGATATTTGTTGTTCATTTGCAAAATCTGAACCATAAAAGCTTGAATCGATACCAGCAGACTCCGTGTTGAAGAATCTGTGCTTCAGAGCATCAGATGGAAGGATCCTGTCTGCTGGATTTATCACTAGCATCTTCTTAAGGAGGTCTATGAATAATATGAAGTCCTCCAGTTCAGTGCGATCTGCGTTTTCTGGTACCATTTTAAAAAAGTCACCCAGAGACTCCAATTCATCCAAATCTGGCTCAGTCGGCACAGCCAATAATACATTCACTTTGTATTCATCAAATGTTTTGAACCTCCATGAAAACTCCTCCCCGCTGCAGTCTTCTGCAAAGAAGTGCTGGACTGTCTGACCGTCCGTCAGTAAATGTTCATCAGGCAGGCCGAGGAGCTTTATGATTACCCTCATAGTATCATATTCACTATGTATTGGTATCAGATGCCTACCTAAAGCCAAAAATGCCAAAGTACAACCAAGACTCCATACATCTACACCTTTAACACACGAAAGACCCAGTTGAACCTCTGGTGCCCTGTATTGAGTACGAATCATTTTTAACTTTGATAATGTAGATGTCTTATAAACAGATCTAAAATCAGCCAGTTTCACTCTGAATGG
>SSNR01000241.1:932804-945190 GCA_006937965.1 Callopanchax toddi | reverse complement strand
AATTGAGTCCCACCACTAGTTTTATGTTTATTCATTTATAAGACCCTTTTATCCAACGTGACGTACACACAATTAACAATCACCCTATCAGTCATGCTCCATGGTGATGAATTGATGCTTCAGAGCATCATCAGGGACGATTCTGTCAGCTGGATAAATCGTTAGCATCTTCTTAAGAAGATCTACAAATGCTTTTACTTCGTTTAGGTCATCAGAATTGTTTGTATTTGGTGCCATTTTCACCAAGTCATCCAAAGACTTTATATTCAAAGCTGGTGAGTTTGTGTACCAGTTTTCTTCTCCAGTTGCGTTTCTATATTCTAATGGGCTTTTTAAATACCAATCAAGTTCATTCCACAAGTATCTGTGGTTGAAAAATTTTTCAACACGGACAGCTTTATTAAGTGTGCTGTTGTTAGGCAGACCAAAGAGCTTGAAAATCATCCTCAGAACTTCATACTCATTACGGAACGAAAACAGATGTCTGGCTAGAAACAAAAACGCCAGTGTACATCCAAGACCCCACATGTCTATACCCTCATCCCGTGGAAGACCCAGGGATACCTCTGGAGCCCTGTATATTGTGGCCTGCACTTTTTTATATTTTGATAATTCAGAGGTCTTACAAACCAACCCAAGGTCTATCAACTTCACCTTAAACGGTTGGGATTCCTGATTTACCAGCACAATGTTGTCTGGTTTGATGTCTGTGTGAGTCAGGCCGATGCTTTTCAGAGCACTGAGGGTGGTCAGCATCTGTTTAGCAATGAGTCTGATTTCACTCAACTTCAGAGGAGTACAATCTTGCCTTACCATAAAGTCATACAAACTCAAATCTAAAAGCTCAAAAACAAGGCAAACGCAGTTCTCATAAACAAAATAGGTTCTAAAATTCAACAAGTTGTTTTTGTCAGGGTCAAGCAGTTCGACAGCATCATATGCATTTACTTCCTTCATAGCTGCTATAGAGTTACTTTTTTTAAAGAATTTAATTGCAACCATCTCATTGGTTCTCATTATCCTAAATTTGGCAACTTGCCCGTACGATCCAGATCCAAGAAATTCCTCAGCCCGGAAAATATTTAAACCGTCAGTGATTTTGTGCCCTACCTCTAAGTCAAAAGTTGATATTTGTTGTTCATTTGCAAAATCTGAACCATAAAAGCTTGAATCGATACCAGCAGACTCCGTGTTGAAGAATCTGTGCTTCAGAGCATCAGATGGAAGGATCCTGTCTGCTGGATTTATCACTAGCATCTTCTTAAGGAGGTCTATGAATAATATGAAGTCCTCCAGTTCAGTGCGATCTGCGTTTTCTGGTACCATTTTAAAAAAGTCACCCAGAGACTCCAATTCATCCAAATCTGGCTCAGTCGGCACAGCCAATAATACATTCACTTTGTATTCATCAAATGTTTTGAACCTCCATGAAAACTCCTCCCCGCTGCAGTCTTCTGCAAAGAAGTGCTGGACTGTCTGACCGTCCGTCAGTAAATGTTCATCAGGCAGGCCGAGGAGCTTTATGATTACCCTCATAGTATCATATTCACTATGTATTGGTATCAGATGCCTACCTAAAGCCAAAAATGCCAAAGTACAACCAAGACTCCATACATCTACACCTTTAACACACGAAAGACCCAGTTGAACCTCTGGTGCCCTGTATTGAGTATTAATCATCTTTAACTTTGATAATCTAGAGGTCTTATAAGCAGCTCCAAAATAAGCCAGTTTCACTCTGAATGGTTGAGAACTCTGATTTACCAGCATGATGTTTTCTGGTTTGACGTCTATGTGGGTCCGGCCGATGCTATTCAGAGCGTTGAGGGCGACCAGCATCTGTTGAGCGATGGGCTTGATTTCAGCAACCCTCAGAGGAGTCCCATCTTGTTGTTTTATTAAGTCAAACAAACTTAAATCCAAAAATTCAAAGACAAGGCAATAGCAGTCCTTGTAGATAAAACCGTCAATAAATCTCAACAAGTTGTTATTGTTGGTGTCGAGCTTGCTGATAGCATTATATTTTTTTATTTTATTTTTAGCTGACTTGTGGTAACCTTTTCTAAAAAATTTAATTTCTACCATCTCATCAGTTCCCTCTATTCTGCACTTGGCAATTTCTTCGAATGATCCAGATTGAAGAACTTCTTCTACTTGGTAAACATTGGATTCATGAATAATTTTGAGTCCTTTCTTTAATGTTAAAGTTGTTATTTCCATTTCATCTTTTGAATCTGTCAGGTTTAAGTTTGGTGCTTGTATTTCCTTTTCTTTAACACCATCTGGGGTGGGGAGTTGACAATCTGCTGGTATTTCATCTGTTTCTGTCACATTTGTGCTTAAACTGGTACCAGGATGAGGCTCCATGGTGAAGAATCTGTGCTTTAATGCATCATCTGGTTTGATTCTGCCTGATGGATTTATCACTAGCATCCTCTTAAGGAGGTCGATGAATAATTTAAACTCTTCAAATTCAGTGGGATTTGCGTTTTCTGGTACCATTTTCAGTAAGTCGTCCAGAGACTCTAAATCATCAGAATCTGGGTCAGTCGGTTTAACCCACCTTTTTGTACCCATTATATATTCATCAGCTGTTTTAAACTTCCATACAAGCTCAGACCCACTGTAGACCCATTTAAAGAAGTTTTGGACTTTGCAACCTTTATCCAGTAACTTTTTATCAGGCATACCAAGGAGCTTTATGATGACCCTCAGTTCTTCATAATCCATATGTGTTGGAAACAGATGCCTACCTAGAGCCAAAAATGCCAGCGTACAACCAAGACCCCACATTTCTATACGTTCATCACATGGAAGACCCAGGGATACCTCTGGAGCCCTATACCCTCTGGACTGCCGTATATATGTTGTAATCCGTGATAATTCAGATGACTCACAACCCCCTCCAAGGTCTATCAACTTCACCTTAAATGGTTGGGATTTCTGATTTACCAGCATGATGTTTTCTGGTTTGATGTGTGTGTAGGTCAGGTTGATGCTTCTCAGAGTACTGAGGGCGACCAGCATCTGTTGAGCGATGGGTCTGATTTCAGCCACCCTCATAGGAGTCCATTCTTGTCTTTTCATGAAGTCAAACAAACTTTCCGGTATATCTTCGAAAAGCTCAAAAACAAGGCAATAACAGTCCTTGTAGATAAAACTCTCAATAAATTTCAGCAAGCTGTTGTCATTGGAGTCAAGCTCACTGACAGAGTTATATGCATTTATTTCTTTTACAGCTGCCCTGTGTGTATATTCTGTAAAAAATTTGATTGCTACTATCTCATTGGTTCCACATTTCCGACACCTGGCAACTTTTCCGAACATTCCAGTTCCAAGAACTTCTTCTACTATGTAAAGATTTGCATCGTCAGTTACTGTGAGCCCAGGCTTCACTGTTAAAGTTAAATTTTTTTCTGTTAAATCTGTCGGGTTTAAGTTTATGTCCTCAATTTCCTCCTCTAAATCTCCAGTTGGGTTAGGGAGTTGACTTCCTGCTGGTATTTCATGTGTTTCTGTCACATTAGGCTCCATGGTGATGAATCTGTGCTTCACAGCATCAGCAGGAAGGATCCTGTCTGCTGGATTCACCACTAGAATCTTCTTTAGTAGATCTAAAAATGCTTTTATATCCTCATTTTCAGCAGGGTCCTCTTCTTCTGGTACAATATCCAGTAAATCATCTAGAGACATAAGACTTTTATAAAGTTCGTTTTCCTTGTGAATAATTCTTCTTGTTTCCTGTACAAATTCTTCTGGGGTTTTCAGCCTCCATTCAGAGTCCAGTGTAAAGAACTGGTTGACAGAGCGCCCCTGATCCAGTAAGGTTTGGTCAGGCTGACCATGTAGCTTCACAATCATTCTCATGTATTCATAATCACTGTTTGTTGGATACAGAGACATTCCTTGAAACAGGAAAGCAAGCGTACAACCAAGATTCCACATATCCATAGTTTGATCCAGTGGACAATCCAAATAAACTTCTGGGGCACTGTAACCACAAATCTTAGGCATCTCCACCTCTGAGAGTTTTGCAGTCCTTGCAGCAGCCTCAAAGCTAGTCAACTTTACCTTGAACGGCTGTGATTCCTGGTTGACTAGCATAATATTTTCAGCGTTTACATTCCTATGAGTGATGCCTCCCCTTTTCAGCTCATTTAGAGCTAAAAACATTTGCTGAGCGATTACTCTGATTTCACTGACTTGCAAAGGTTTGCATTTTCTTTCTATCATGAAATTAAATAAACTCATTTCCAAATTTTCAAAAGCAAAGCAAGTCCAATCATGAAAATCAAAGATTTCAAAAACTTTAAGTAAATTGTTTTCATCTGCATTCAGACTTCTGAGATAATGAAATGCATTTTCTTCTTCTTGATATCTTGACAAAAATTTTCTCTGAATGCATTTCAAAGACACAATCTCACCTGTTTCCTGTATCTTGCATTTTGCCAAAACAGCTGAATTCTGGTCCACATTTGTGAAACGTTCAACAAAATATATCCTTGAATTACTTGTAATAGTAACACCTTCCTCTATTTTAAAAGATCCCATTTTTGAAATATTTTTCTTTAAAGTGTCCTTCTCCAGAAACATTGTGTGACCTATCGTCACTAAGCTTTGAAATGAAATGAGAAATATGATCAGATGAAGATATCCTTTTTGGGAATTTTTCTCAGAGAAAGTTTCCCAAAAAGGATATCTTCGTCTGACGTCACTGTCCTTTGATGTGTGACGTCTGCGCAAATCTTAACTTACGTAACTACGTCATCGCTCCTGGACAAGATGGCTGCTCTGTAGTGAGCTTCTTTCATCTCTGCGTTCAAGTTGGTTCAAGTACACCTCAACCCTGCCCCTTCATGCTTGATTCAGCGAGGTAGCAACCAGCTAACAAGCTAGGTAGAGAGGCTAGCAACACATACACAAGTTTTAAACACAAATTGCGTCGGAATGCTAATACTGAAGTAAGCCTATGGTTCACTTTACGTTGCGTCCTGTAACTAAAGGGCGGTCATGTAGTTTTCGGAAGCTAACTTCAGCGTCGTTGTTTACCTCGTTTCTTTAGGAGAAATGATGAAAGTTTCTTCAAGACAGGTTTTAATTTTGATGATTTATGAAGCATTTTGTGATTTATTTCTATGAAAGGTGCTATATAAATAAAATGTATGTATGTACTTTCTTACTAAGTTAAGGACTTCAGAAGCTCTTTCCTCGGAGGGGAAAGATGAAAACTCCAGTCTTTGAACAAAACCCTTCTGTTCTTCTCTAAAGTCTGACTGTAGTACTGCACCATAACAAACATCTAATGAATAACTGCTATATTAGATGCTGCACCAACATCACTAGTCTGACCAACAGCTCATTTGGGAGAAAGCAGCTACTTTTTGATTCAGTGTTCAATCTTATCTGTAATGTGTAATAATTATGACATCATCTTTGTTTATATCTGATATTTTTATATTTTACTAGGAGTGACAGTGAGGTGTTTTTGTTGTTAAATGTAGGAGATGAGCTGGATTACAGAATATATTCATTAATATTTAGTTATCAACAGAATCTGATCAGTAAATACAAGGAGCTGCTCAGTTTAGACCTGTACCTGTTTAAGATTATTCTAAACTACAAGCAGAATGTTTAAGTCCATGTTGTGATTACGGTTATTTAACTCATTGTATTTCCAAAAGATGACATTTTAGTGCTTTTTGTTTGCATCTGGACTACATTAGACCCGGTCCAGTTGAAAACCTCCTGTACCTAGACTGTTTTAACCTGGACTAGATTATTCTACACTAAAATCAGTATGACTGAAACACAGTTTAAAATTTGTGAAACCTTTATTCTGCCTGTAAACTTCCCAAACAGAGCCCATCCCTGTGCTCAGTAAAGTCCTTCAGGTTTGACAATAGCGCAGCATAAAAGCTGCTAACCTCTGATGGCTTCATATCTGCTGTAAATGTGAACAGATTGACCTTCAACCATCACAGAATTCACAACTTTCACAAATAGAACAAAGTGCTGCTTTAGGTGAACATTGAGTGTTTTTACAAGGTATTGAAAAGTATTTATCATCTTTTTTTTAAAGAAAAACCTTCTTTATGTGCAAAACAAAAATCTTGTATATCTCACTTTTTTTTTCTTTCTCAAAAATAGTACTTTTGTAAAATAAAAAAAGCTCCTCTCTTCTGGACATCTACCTCACACCTGCCTCACCTGCAAAGCCCTACAGATTACAGGTGACCCCATCCACTCACCTCACAGCTTCTTCAGCCTGCTGCCATCAGGATGATGCTGACATCAAAGCTGCTGCACAAACATTACAGGGACCTACAAGGAAGCTCGCCCTGCCAGGTTTAGATGCTGATAAACAGGAGTTAGGGAAACAGGACTGCAACAAGACAAAAACCCACGTCTTTAGTCATCTGTAGATCCTCCAGGAACAGTCCTCATGTCCCTAAAGTACATTCACTACCATGGTCTTCTTTTCAGCCCCCAGGTCCACAGTATGGAGAGCCTGGAGTACGCACAAAGTTTCACTGTGGAAGACTCTGATGTGTTTGCTGTAACGTTTCCAAAGTCAGGTAAAGTCCGTTTATTCTTATTTGAACTGACCTCATCTGTCTTAGTTGTATTTATTTTAACAGTTTTTTTTCACCACCTTATTGAAACAAACCTTCAAACCATGATGTTTCAGAGCCTCAGCTTTATGAACTAGAAGGAGGTTTGAAATCATCCAAACTCAACCAGAGGTGATCAGTCCACATCAGGGGAACATGTCTTTTTCAATACATAACCATCAAAATGCATTGAGTGCACTGATGTGGTCAAAAAGAGGACAGCTTCATAGCAGGGAGCTTCTCCTGCCTCTGATTTCTGTCACTGCTCTAGTCAGTCAATAGATCCATCAGTCAGCTTTCATTTGAAAAGCTGTTTTCACACAGTCTGTAACACAATGTAAACTCACCCTTGTAGATTTGTCTTCCTGTTTTGAGGTTTTAACTTCTGTACAGGGTTCTGATTTATTAGATTGACCAGTAAAATTTCATTAATAAATGAGTGACGAGAACAGATTGAAATGAACACTGATGTTTTGGTTAACCATTTATTGGAGCTCATTTTAACCCCTAGCAGACAAGAACCTGACCAAAAATTGAACTGGTCACACAAAAACGTTACTCATCAACTCAGGTCCTGGTCTTTATTTCTGTTTCTTTCTTGGTTCTGGATGTCAGCTTCAGCAGAGTTCTGGGAAAGGGGCTGGTCCCTGTTTGCTTCTGCTTCACTGCCGTCTCTTCCTTCAGAAGGAGTCATTGTAAAGGTATCAGTCTCCTGCTTCAGTGCAAACTGCTGTTCCTCCTTAATCGTTCTAAGTTCTGTTTCTTCTTGGTTATCTTGCATCACTGCAGGTTCTAGATCCTTCTGGTCCAAACTGGAGTTCCTCTCCTGGTTCCAGAGCTGCAGGTCAGTCAGAACATCCTCCTCTTTCCAGACATGATGCTGTGGAGGTTCTGGATAGACATACAGACAAGAAGAAAGGAGATATGGGTTGTTTTGAAGTGTTGATCTATCAGTTATTCATCTACAGTGAGAACCACACCCAGCTGCATGGTGGTGCAGTTGGTAGCACTGTTGCATGCAATGTCCCATAGATTATTTGTTTACACAGTACAGTATACAAACTGACAATATATTACACTCAACAGGTAAAGATTATGTCTTGATTATACGCAACATGATGCCTCAGATCATCTCTGATGTAGTCCAGGACTAACTTAACCCTCCTGCTGTCTTCAGGGGGACAGTTTGACCCCTAAAGACTAGAAAACTCCATGGGCCCCAAAATAAGGACAGTGTGAGGGTTAAATGTTGGTGATTGATGTGGTGTGTTTGTGTGTATGTTGCATCACCCTGTCCTCTGTATGCGAGGCTACAGGTTTGTGAGTCCACAGCTGTAATATTCTGTCTGAGGTTGATTTCACTGTGAGGACTGAGGACTTTGTTTTTGTCACACAGATGAGTCAACGACCTGTATGGAGGAGCAGCAGGAGACAGCAGAGCCACAATGACAGCAGGTGGATTGTCAAGTATTGATTTAGGGACAAAAGACAATGTCCCTAAGCAGGAGTGTCTCCCCAGTCCCCCTTCAGTCAGTCTGGATGTGAGGTGTATTTCCTGAATTTTTGACCTGAGGTGACTTCAATCAGCAGCTGACTGAGTGATATTGTTGATAGTTGTTCATATTGTTGATTCATGGTGTCATTTTGCTTTATTAAATCATATTAAATGTAGTCCAGTGCATTTTGTCTGCTTTAAGGTGGTAAGAATTTGAACACTGAAGTGCTGTATCATTTTAAGAAAGCCACAATTTTTTGCACATGCTAAAAATCCATCACGCTTCTGGGCTAAGCCCCGGATCTTCTTCAAGTCTAAATTCGCACCTGGTCCTTTAATAGAAATACAGAATATTCCAAAAAAAAAAAGCACCCCAAAAATCTCCCAAAAGATGAAGAAAAAATATGAAAAGGCACAAAGGCCACAAGAACATTTCTGAAGAACTTTTGAAGGTTGTCAGTGGAGCTACTGCCCAAAATTCTCACATAAAATTTGAAATACATAATCTAAGCTGAGACAACATGTCAATATTTTGATGCATAAACTATGTAAATAGTGTAAAGAGAGCCAAGACAAAAAAAACCAAACATTGTTGCCAGTGGCTCATTAGGGTCACCATGTTCTTAAAACCCTTTGATCTTGGTCTTGACTACAACAGAGAGTATTTGAGAGTCCTACAGCAGTGAGAGAGGCAGTGTGTAAAAGAAGATAAAAATATATTTATTCTGATATATAACTTTTCAAAAAGGTGGGAGTAAAAGCTTGTCTGCAAAATATTTAAAATTTCAGACAGTTCATAGATGTGTGACTGTCAGTTATACATTTAATGGGAAAATCTCCAAAAATCATCAATCAAATAATAATTATAAAAAGTGATTTAGTGCCTTTAAACATGGACTTGGACATTAGACCAGTTAATGGGATTTTTTTTAGATTTAAAATTAGACATAACTTGATCAAACACAAATCCAAACCTGCTGTGATCGCATCTCACCAGAGGGGGCGCTGTGGGATTTCAACTCAACTCTAACCGGATGCTGCGAGTGTCAACAAAACGCACACACGTGCAGAGGAAGAAGAAGCATGTGTAGCATTAGCCGTTTATTAAGACTTACGGGAACGTATAAGAAATTAAAACGATAATACATGTATACAAGTTAAGGAGTACCAGTATTTAGTAAAATGAAGTTCGCTTATCGGGTAAGTACAGCGCTGTTATCTCACGTAATACCGTCGCGAGGTTTGATTCCCCAGTTTGCGTTAGAACGAACTAATCTCCATTTAAAAAGTGTCAAATTTTAGATTAATCTAACTTTTGGCTGTTTAAGACAATATAAATCACTTTAATGCCATATTTACCCAACATATAACGTTCTGACAAATCAATCGGCTTACTTTTTACTTTTAAAATATAACACGGAGTCTGATTTTAGAGAAAATGTCATGTATTCACAGCTGCTGTTAGCTATAATTCTAGATACCTACAATTAACATCAGACCATTGTTTGTTTTCTGTAGTTTTCCAATTTGCTCGGAGCAGTTTATCGACAGGGAAATTTAAATTTCTCCAAGGATGGGAACGCAGTGATCAGTCCAGTGGGAAACAGAATCTCTGTCTTCGACCTAAAGAAGTAAGTTATGCTGTGCACAATATATTTATTTAATGTATAAACTAAGTCAAATTTGTTTAATTTCTTAAGCACATAAGTAATAGAATTGTAGATTTTCAGGACTATTTTGAGATTTTTGCACCCAATAACAGATTTAAATAAATATGGTTAATTCTCATTTTTGTAATTTACGTTGTTGTTGTTTATAACACAACAATGACTAAAATCTCTTATTTTTGTAACAGCAACACATCTGAGACGTTACCAATCTCCACTACCAAGAATATAACATGTGTGGGTCTCTCTCCTGATGGGAACGTAGCCATTGTGGTGGATGAAGGTAAAATTTGAAATTCATTAAAGATGTTTGAGGGTTTTAATGCAAAAAAATAACCAAATTGTGGCTTTGTGGTGTAATTAATCTTGTCTCGCCTCACTTTCCTCCATTTATCTGTGGGGGCAGCATTACAAGTAGGAAATCCCAGACCGCTCCCTCCTTAGTCACGTCCACCAGCAGGACCCCAAGGTGTTCCCAGGCCAGACTGGAGATATACTTCCTCCAGCTTGTCCTGGGTCGACCCGGGGGCCTCCTGCTGGCAGGACATGCCCGAAACACCTCAACTGGCTCCTCTTGATTTGGAGGGGCAGTGGTTCTATTCCTGGATGTCCGAGCTCCTCACCCTATCTCTAAGGCTGAGCCCGGCCACCCTGTGGAGGAAACTCACTTCAGCTGCTTGTATCCACGATCTTGTTCTCTCAGCTATTACCCAAAGTCCATGACCTTAGGTGAGGACTGGAATGTAGATCGAGCGGTAAATCAAGAGCCTTGCTTTCTGGCTCAGCGCCTTCTTCACCACAACAGACTGATTCAGCATCTGCATCACTGCAGGTCCCTCTTTCCCTCACTCATGATGAACAAGACCCCAAGATACTTAAAGAGCATATTTTAAGTTAGACACTCCCTTAAACAAATGTTTAGAGAAATATAATAGAAACTTTTTCTGAATAAAAATTTACACAAATTCAGCTTATTTAGGCTCTTGGATTCGTTTTTGTGAGAATTGTCAATTTTTTCACCAAACCGGAAGTGACGACAGTGCCGGGAGACCGTTCGTTCTCTATATAGAAAACTGATCCACTTATCACTACTTGTGACGAGCAAAACAAACCCCCAGAGTGCCGTTATTTTATTACTTTATTACTATAGTGAGAAGTTATTTTATTAAGATAAAAAAAAAAAAAAGATAAAAACAATCAGTCCTGTATGGCTGTACCGGTCCAGCTGTAGGCCGTGACCCACCTCCTCACTCGGGTCTGGATAAAATGCCAGCGTTTAGCACCAGGTTTTTGATCATCAGAGCTCCAAACATAAAGCTGCATTCAGGTGGATTGTTAAGAAATGAAAGAGTTTATAAAAAGTTTCACAGGATGCAGCTAAACGGTTCGAGGCTGACCGAAACAGTGTCGGGTCAGGCTGGAAACCCCGCCGTGAAGCCCCTCTTGGTAGCCCCGCTGGGAACGGGAATCCCCTCTTGGTAGCCCCGCTGGGAACGGGGAGCCCCTCTTGGAAGCCCCGCTGGGAACGGGAATCCCCTCTTGGTAGCCCCGCTGGGAACGGGGAGCCCCTCTTGGGAGCCCCGCTGGGAACGGGAATCCCCTCTTGGTAGCCCCGCTGGGAACGGGGAGCCCCTCTTGGGAGCCCCGCTGGGAACGGGAAGCCCCTCTTGGTAGCCCCGCTGGGAACGGGAAGCCCCTCTTGGGAGCCGCTGGGAACGGGGAGCCCCTTTGGAGAGCATCGCGGCATTGGATTTACTGTACCCCGCCAGCCAGGTGAGGGTCAGACACCTGAAGGAAATGCTCTCATGAAATCGCGGATCAGTACCGGACTACGACCCACCACGAACCGTACCAAACCTGGCATGGAAACGAGACTCAAGTCTCCCCGTTAGCTCCTGTTAGCTGCTGCGTGCTAACAGCGGTTCCGGTGAATGGATCGAAGTAACGGCGCCTGTTTAGAGTCACACTGAATGTTTTTCGCTGGTATGTGGGACTCCATCACATCCAGTCCTGGACTAGACCAGGACCGCCGGAGTTTTTAGTCTCCAAACAGAAGTCACCGTACCGGTAAGGAAGCCGTCCCGTTGTTGACTCAGTGTCCTGACAGACTGGCGATCGGCATTCATAAACATAATAATTTTAGCATTTTTTATTAAAATGAATTCACACCGACTTGATTAAAGAGCGCTCTAACCTAAAACTAACAACTCATGGCCGACAGCGAGCAGGCAGCTGGCAGACTAGAGCGGTGCCAGTCTGAGATGTTAAAGTAGTTTAGCTTTAAAAAATCTAACACAATGATTAAAACAAGCATCTGTTACACAAACTCCACACAACAAAGGGCTCAATTGATCATATTTATGGGATTATTGATCGTACAGAGTGTTAAATTATCCTACAAATACTTTATTTATCTACATCTGACAACACTGTAAGCAGCGCCACCTAGCTAGGAGCTCCCTTAGCTGACGTCACAGGTCCACATATGAAAAAAAAAGCGTTTTTAGAAGCTTTGCAAAAAGCGGCACTTTGGACTAGAAAAATGGTTTAAAAAAATGTATTGTAAAACAAAATACCCTCAATAAACATTTCAAATAGTATTTTTGGACAGAA